>PITB01026808.1:0-21026 GCA_004024585.1 Paradoxurus hermaphroditus
AAATTGGGCTTATCGAATGTCTTCTTTTTTTCTGTTCAACTATCTCTGCCGAGCTATGATTTACTGAGCATCTTAGAATAACCCTGCTTTCAAGAAAGATGAGAAACACAGAACTTTACTGCTGCCTGGGACAACTATGAACAGAAAAATTCACTGGGAATTAAAGCAAACACCAGTAAGGAAGTTACTTCAAAGTAATTCTCATCATGTGTGACTTATCATTTGCACCAGATGCACACCGGGGGCTGTGCCAATTAAAACTATGCGCATTGCCTTCAGTGAGGAATGAATGGTTTTCCAGAACAGGTATTAGACTCATGAACAGCCTGATAGGTGATCGATGAGTTCCACCACCATGATGATACGTAAAAGGACTCAGTGCAGTTGTAAAGCGTAGTTTGTGTCTTTGGGTACACCCTGGATTTACCATTTTTCCTACATGGATGAAGGAAACCATGTCCTACTGAGTAACCAAATAGACCAAGGGCGCATGTACGAGAGCTTCACATCCTTTTTATCTCCCATTATACCATCCGTGGGTATCCATGGAAAAGACAAAACCTCTAGGAAAAGAAATGTGTTATACTAGTTCATGTAAAGTCGGGTATCTGATACAGTCCAAAAGCCAAACGTATTTTCCTATTTTCTCTATAGGTATAATTTTAGGGACAAACACCTCCCCTAGACTGCTTCCTGCCTCGTGCAGGACACCTGTAGAATGTATAACACCTCCGAGCCTCTCCTACTCTGTCTCCTCTGTTCCCCGGGTAAGAAGGAGGGGTTCTACCACGAGACCCTTCTCCTTTCTCTCTTCCTCCCCATTTCTACCGTTCTGTTATTTTTAAATCAAACACTTGAACACTTTGACTAACTTTTCGTAAAAACACTAGCAATTTCTTTGATTTACAATTTAATGACACCGCACAAATTTTTTTTTTTTTTTTTTTTTTTTAATGAGAGCCTTGTGTAATGAATGGTAGTGAGGTATTTTCTAAGCCTGGTGCAACTAGAATACTCTAGGGTTGCTTATGATAAACTTGCTTTTTTAAATGTTTTTTTTTAAGTTTATTTATTTTGAGAGAAAGTACAAGTTGGGAGGGGGCAGAGAGAGAGGGAGAGAGAGAGAGAATCCAAGCAGGCTCTGCACTGACTGCACAGAGCCTGACGCGGGGCTTGAACCCATGAACCATGAGATCATTACCTGAACCAAAACCAAGAGTAGGACATTTAATCGAGTGAGCCACCCAAGCGCCCCTACGATAAACTCACTTTTTACAAATTGTCAAGAATGCTGATCATCAAAACGTGTACTGCGCGTGGATCCCCATATGTGTAAATGGCCTTGCTACCCTGGGACAGCAGTAGGCGCCTGCCACCAGCTCTTCCACTTGCTGAAACCAGCAGATGTCCTCTTCACTGCACCCCCCCCACCACTTTGTTGCATTCTCCGGGAGACCAAAGACGTCTTTTAGAGGCCAGACCCCAATCTGGCATCATGACCTTAACCAGAAAAATTAACTCGTGCAGAAAACTGAAAGGGTCAAAACAAAGAACAGGCGGAAACTTCTCTCTTAAAGTGCACTTGTCACACACAATATAAATTCCAAAATCAACAAATAGGTAGTTGTCAAAATGTGTCACCTCTCCACAGTGGCAGGCTGACAACTCATGAGATATTTTAGGTGCGTGGTGACAAGGAATAATTAATTGTGGCTGCATTTCGGAAGGAGTTTGGCTGAGGAGATCAGCCGGCCCAGATTCCCCAGGTAGGGAGGGAGGTGATCAGGAAAGGCCGTGATTCTCACCGAGATTTTGCCATCAGGCTCTCTCTCGGAGTCACAAAGACATCACCCTTCTTTCCCAGGGACTTACAGCGCACACACAAATGTGCAGAAGGGGAAAAACAGATTGTCAGAGCCGATTTTTAGTTTTGGTTTTCCCAGCCTTTCTAGAGGAGACATTGAAAACAAAACGTTGAATCACCTAAGCGAGGTATTTGTTAATTTCTTTTTTGGATACTATTCAACATCCCTCTAGGGACTATAATGTAATAGAAAGACACCATCCATATGAAAAAAAGAGCAGTCTACTAAACACACAGGACCCGACTCTAAAGCAAAAGCAAGTGAGTGACCAGTAAAATATAGCCGTTGATTTTCGTGATGGCACTTAAGTCTGATGTATAAAGAGGTCAAGTTATTGTCAAATAAGTTTAAATTGAGAGTCCTTCTGTTGGTTTAGCCCTTTGTAATGGGTGAAGCAATCTCTAATATGGATCATTCATCATAGGTTTTATGGAGGAAAAGGAAGGAACTCAGTGGTTCCCTAAGATGAATTCTTCTTCCATTTTCCTTAATCTAAAGAGAATTTCTGGTCTTTTCCACAATGAATCTATATTAACATAGTAACATAGTCGGAAAAAGTATTGCAGGAACAAATTTTATGTATTTCTTTATTTATTAAAAATATTTCTTTTTTAGAGAGACAGCGAGTGAGTGTGGGAGGGGCAGAGAGAGAGGGAGACACAGAATCTGCAACAGGCTCCAGGCTCAGAGATGTCAGCATAGTGCCCGATGCGGGGCTTGAACTCATGAGATCATGATCATGACGTGAGCGGATGTCGGACACTTAACCGACTGAGCCACCGTCGTGCCACCCTCCCCCCAATTTTATAATCTCTTAAAAGGAGATTATGTTTTGAATATGCAATCATGAACTAGGGAATGATATTTTCTTGGACATCAAACTGATACTCCAAAAATGATGATTGTTCAAATAGTTGGATGATGGAATTTTGTCAACCAAAGCTGGTTCTTCAATCATTGTCAGCTTTAGGAGGTAGCCCTCAGACATAGATTTCTATGTGTACGTCATCCCGGGACATTTAGCAGGCTGCATTCTCGTGTTGTGATAAGCACGTATGCACATCGGTTAGTCAAAGATAAATTCAACATTATTGTCTTCCAAACATCGAATTGTTAGCCAAGGGAAACATCACCTTTTAAAAATACAGTAGGGTAAAAGAGACACTTCTTTCTATCGATATGTAATCTGTAAATGCTGTTTTTGTGCTGTGTTTCGGATTGATGTAACTCCCTGAAGAAACCTGCCATTACTCATTACTCATTACTGCAAACACGGCCATCGAGATCGACCTGAGCCCCACCGAAAGTCACTGTGGGTTGGAGGTTATTTCGCACGAACGTACTTAGATTCTAAAGAGATAGTGTCAGTTGTTCGATGATCTTAGTCATTTCTGATCGTCTCTGAAAGTTTACCTAGAAAGTATTCTTGCCTCAGTTGAAGGAATAAACTCACATGTAAGCTTCTTGCTGTCAAAATCCAACATATTCCATTTTGAGCGTTTGGGCAGGTGATGCATGTCATTGGTTGTCTAGACTTTAAATATAATACATAATTGGCTTAAATCGGAACAAGAATGATAGAAAAAAGATTCATCAGCAAACATATTTTGCTCACAGAGATAAACATCAACACAGTAGAGAAATTAGGTTCTTACAGTCTTCTGCTCACATGGTCCTCTTCTTCCATTCTGGCTAAGTCAAGTGCAGGATGCCCAACCTTGGGACAGTTAGACCCACCAGCCTCAGATTCAGCATACACATCTGATACTTTGAGGATTTATTCAGAAAATGTGCATAAAAAGCACCATCCTGGCATATAACAGGTGCCTGGTACATCATCTATTTAACGAAGCAAGACGAGTTCAATAAAATTGGACTCTAATGAGGAGGCATCAGTACTTGCATCGTAGCTTTGACCAAAGAGCCATGGTCACGCAGGAAGTTCATGGAGGGGGAGCTGGCCGAGGGTTATATACGGGAATCCTGTACTGTCACTGGAAGTTTATCTGCAAATCTAAAAATTATTCCAAGGTCAAGAGTTTCTCCGAAACAAGTTTTTAACAAAAGAAATCAGCCTGGATTCACAGAAAGTGGAAGACTCCAGGTCAGGTTTGCTAGCCACGCTCCATGTCGTCAGGTCAAATCCCGGCCTCTAGCCGCAGGCTGCAGTGCAGTTGTGTCCGGCTGTGCCCACAGCGAAGGTGTGCGGCGAAGTCCGCCAGTGCGACCGGGGAGCCCTGTCACTGCATGAACGCACTGGGAACACCTCCCAGGATAGAGATCAAATCTCTAGTGCAAGGCAATCCACACTTGTCTTTCTGTCTATGTCAGCATCAGGGAGATGGGAGCTCGGTCACATTATAGGTAGTTCAAGTCTAATTGCATACTTATAATTTATAAATAATGCAATTATGTTAAATAAAAATTTTAAATGGGGAAATAGACGGAAATAATTTTTCGACACCCACTTTTGACATAATTGTGTCAAGTGCTCATTTGCTCTGTGAAGACAGGCTGTTTCCTGGGAGGCAGGCGGCACGGAGAATATCCAACTCGAAAGGAAGCAGAATTTGGCCTCAATAGGACAGCCTACTTTATAATTTATTTTTAGAATGCTACCGATTTAGCACCAAAAAAAAAGTGACTGATGGTGTCCTAGGAGGCATTAGCACGTTTCTCCCGAAATGGATATTTGAACCTTTTGCAAAACGTTGCTGTTTCGAACCGATTTTTTCTTTTCCGTCAGCCGATGATACTTTTGTATGTCACAGAAAGGAGAAAAAAGCCTTCAGGATGAAAATACTTTTGATGCTGGTAGAATTTATGTGAGAATAGGCTTTTACCACCTGATATTCAGAATTATTTACAATAGATTCTTAATCTGCCTACCACGAGAAGCGCCCACATCATGTCATGTTGACACACTTGCATGCGTTTCCCCAGCATCATTTGGGAACTGGCCAGTGTTTTATAATGGCCACCAACGTGATATTTGATGTGGAGGTGACATAATACGCCACACAACGCAAGTATTGGCAGGATGGAGTTGAAGCTTTCTTCCTGGCCGGCGCTTTTGTTATGAGCTACTTAATTAGCTTTTACTAATCTAGTTATCCCCATCAGAAAATGAGGGGCAAGAGTATTATTAATACTAATGATTCTATCTGAGCTCTTTCATTGATAAAATTCTTGATAAGATCAAGTAGCACAAATGGAATTTCATGCTACATCACAGATACGATTCTTTTTTTTTTTTCATGTGTATTTATTTTTCTTATTCATCTCTGTACCCAATGTAGGGCTCGAACCCACGACCCTGAGATCAAGAGTCACATGCTGTTCCAACTGAGCCAGCCAGATGCCCCAACTACACTCTCTTAATACACAGAAGGTTCTCTTTGAGGTATGTTAGCTATTTTAAGATGCAATTTAAGAAATTTGATTTTTTAGAAATATCCCTACAACTCCAGATACCTGTTTTCTGAAGCACGGATTTTTTAACATTTAGAATTATTTATTTTGTTCCTACTTTTGAGTCATCCAACGCTTGGAAAGGCAACTTTCCATTTAAAGGAAAAGATCAAACATTAAAAAAAAAATACAGAAAGAACATGATACAAAATACCAACGTGGTTTCAGATCCCTGCGTGGGCAAGGCTCGTGGCCAGGACCCCTTGCCTCCTGCGTCCAGGCGTTCTCCTTGATATTGCATTTGGCTTCTGGTGATTTACATCCTATGGTTACAACTTTGGGGACTCCTCCAAAACCATTTGTAACATCCTCTTCCCCATGTCCCAGAATTTGGAGACTATGTGGTCTCTGCCATGTCACTCAGACTGCCAGGCCCATTCCTCCTGCAGACATTTCATTAAGCACGTAGTGTAGACCAGCGACTGGTAGAGGGTTGCACTAGTGTAGACCAATGACTGATAGAGGGTTGGTGCGCGGCATGGGAGAAAGGCAGGACTCATGGGGACGCCCGGTTTTCTGTCTGATCATTTTCAGACATGGTGATGTATTCCAAGAGAAAGAAAGGCAGACTTAGAGAGGAATGTGAGCACTTGAAATTTGAAAGATCTTTAAGAAACCAATGTCAGGAGGTAGTTGGCTATTTGAATCCACACTCTGGCGGCCCGGTGAATTTGGCGGTCGCTAGTATACAGTGATGAGAAGTTTTATTTTTCGTAAGAAAATATGCCCCCAGCCACAGTACATTCATCTTATTTCGTACATTTTCTTTTCTACTCTGGTGTACATGCCTCTATGCCTCATTTCCATCCATTTTTAGCAGATGTATGTAAACTCACACTTAAAATTCAAGGGAAGAAAACAAAACAAACAAGAACAATAGATGTATAAACATAATCTAAAAAAGCCAGATTGCATATAAAGACCTACAACGTACTAAGGGCTCTTTTTCCCTTCACCTTCCAAAATTCCTTCTGTCGATTCCACATCGTAAATGAAAATGTCCGCAGGCAATTGTGCGACATGAGTTCAGTACTTGTTCAAACTAATTGTCCGCAGCAGCCCGTAGAGGAAGGACAGGGATGTTGCTGAGGAACAGTGTGTCGGTGGGCAGGAGACACGCTTCCGTATGATGACTATAAAGTTAAGTGTCCTGATGTTTAGAGCACGTGTCATTATATGTTTCTGAACTGTTACACTGTATAATTTTTTTAATGTTTATTTATTTTGAGAGAGTGATAGTGAGTGGGGGAGGGCAGAGAGAGGGAGAGAGAAAGAACCCAGGTAGCCTCCACGCCACCAACACAGAGTCCAACACAGGGCTGGAACCCACGAACCGTGAGATCACGACCTGAACTGAAATCAAGAGTTAGACACTGAACCATCAGAGCCACCCAGGGGCCCCTGAAGATTTACATGTTAAAAGTTACAGTGAATGAAAAGCTTTATCCCATCACGAGTGGAGGATTAACCGAGTCTTGATACATACAAGGAATCCCTATCTATATGATTACTGCCGTCAGATGGTTTAAACAAAATCACAAGGCATGATTAATAAAACTGTGCCTAAAAAAACTGTTAAATTTTTATCAAAAAACCGATAAAAATGTGTCCTCAAATTTTGCTTCCAAGTGAATAAAACATATATAAATAGTAACATACACAGTGCCCGTATCATTCTCCTCTTAATCCAGCCATAGATTAAGTAGATTTCTTACATTCAAGTAAATTATGGGGGTGCCTGGGTGGCCCAGTCAGTTAAGCATCTGACTTTGGCTCAGGTCATGATCTAGCGGTCGTGAGTTTGAGTCCCGCGTTGGACTCTGTGCTGACAGCTCAGAGCCTGGAGCCTCCTTCAGATTCTGTGTCTTCCTCCCTCTCTGCCCGTCCCCTGCTCACACCCTGTCTCTCTCTCTCTCTCAAAAATAAATAACATTAAAAATAGATTATGGATTAAACACGCATTGGGCACAGAAATGCAAGGATTACTGACCCAGATTTTAGGGATGTTGAGCAGCACGCCTCTGTGACACGATTCTCGCCTGTCAAGCAAACTCCACAGAAAAAAGAGTTATATCCATGGCATGACTTCTCCAGGAAAAGAAGCTGAAGATCTTATAAGATCTCCTTTCCCCCACATTTTAGGTGCTTCCTCCAAAGAGGGGTCTACATCACTGTCACCCTCAAAGCACTAAGAACAGAGAACCATACATGGTCCTATAACGTGGTTAACCCCGAGAATTGAATGCTATGCACACATCTACAACAGAACAAAGAATATATATCATACGGATATAGTCGTCTGAATAATTCTCAGAGAAGAAAGGTGTACTCTTCCATCTAACACATTTGCTGTCATTTTTCCCCCTCTGATACTTATGTATTCAAGCTACTCCTCACTTATAACGCATGTGCCAAGCTGTGTAAGAATGCTGATGTGAAATCATTGTCCCCCTGTATCTTTAAATCCACGATGGCGTGTCACCTCTTCTCAGGCTCATCTCTTTCATTCCGCCCTCTCCTACCAGCTGGAGAAAACTCTGCTGTAAACACTCCTGTCCTTAAATTAGTTTTGCTAACAATTTGGCAAGTGTTGTTTTCCCCCCCCAATAATTAATGGTGGTCAACATTCCAACGTTTTTCCCCCACAAGTAGAGCAAGGTCAAGGTTACCACCTAGAAACACATCATTATTCTCCAATTTCATGCACTCATTTTATCGTGTTGGAGAAAAGGGACCCTTATGAGCAAATGTTGGGATTTTGACTTAGTTATAAACTGCCACTTCTGAGCTAAAGCAGGCGCCAAATGGCTGTGGTTGTCAGGCATTAAGAGGTAGGGTGACGACGTTGTTGACTGACTTCTAGAGACGTCTTGCAACTTACACAAAGGTGTGCTGGCTCCTGGTGCCAATCTTTCCCCTGTCATCCTGTGCTTTGCCACCAGATGGGGAGGTGACATCAGGCCCTCTGCATACCTGCCTCTGACCGGTCAGCTGATTGAAGTTCTGATGCTTCCATCCCCTCCCTGTGGACAGAGGCCCCCGAATTCCCACACGAGCGCCAGACTCGCCGTTGCATTTGGAAGCCACGTGCTGACAGTTTTAGGGCAGTTTTAGTTTCACAGCTCTCCATAGTTTTTCCTTTTCCAGAACGTCATCTGGCTGGAATCACATGTTTGTCATCTTTTCAGATCAGCCTCTTTCACTTAGTAACGTTTAAGGTTCCTCCACATCTTTTCAAGTCTTGATAGCATGTTTCCTTTTACTGCCGAATGCCATTCCATTGTGTGGACAGACTAGTAGTTACTTACTTTTAAGATGTTTGTTATCTATTTCGAGAGAGGGGGCAGGGTCGGAGAGAAAGGGAGAGAGAGAATCCCAAGCAGGATCCACACTATCAGCGCAGAGCCTGACGCTGGGCTCAAGGTCACAGACAGTAAGATCGTGACCTGACTCGAAACTGCAAGTCGGATGCTTAACCGACCGAGCCACCCAGGTGCCCCCAGACTAGTGTTTGTTTATCCATTCGCCTACTGAAGGACCTCTTGGTTGCATCCACATTTGCATTCATTGTTTATATGCTTTCATTTATTCCTACTATAAATATTTCCTTCAAAGTAAAGCATTGGGATTATAGTGTAGAGAGTGTTGGTCTCACTGATACTGTTTTATTTAAATTTAAAAAGCTTCTGTGGACATGGTGATCTTTGAAATGCAGCAATACATGGTGGTCCCATAACAGATCTTATCAAAGACTCTTAAACAGTTTGCAAGATCTCTTTGGAGGATGGTAAGGGAAGAGAAGGCTAAAGTCGGAGGGCTGAAGCGGCGCAGTGATACGCATCTGATGTACTATGTCAGTATGCACGGAGCCTTCCAGACTCTGGATCTGGTTCTCAATCTTTGGTTAAGATAGGGACTGTCTCGACATTTAGAAAAATCACTGTAAAGCGGGATTATACAGTCCCTTGAGGGTTTGCTTTTGAAGGAGAGAACCGCTATTAGTTTGCTCCGTTTCTCACCCCTGCACACCCCAGGCAGCTGGTGCTGGGCTAGGACTTTTCTAAACTGTCTCTGCTTTCAAAGCCAGTCCATAAGCCTCTAATCGAGCTGATTGACTGCTATGCAGACTGAGCCCTCAAAAGAAAAGAAATGAAAAGAAAAAAAAATCCTCGAGTATGTAAATCAATATTGAGATCATTAGTAAAAGTAAGTTTTCGCTCTGCAATAGACGTGGATTTCCAAGGATAATGCCTCCCAGAGACATAGAAACCAGAATAGCCGAGGAAAGCAAGACAGAGCGCAGGCCACCCTGGATAACACGACGAGAGAGGAGCAAGTGGAAAAGAAGCGTGTCCACACCGCTCCTTCCCTGCGTCTTTCTCCCAACGCGCTGAAGACAGGAATGACACAGGAAGGCAGCTGGGCCAGGCATAGCAATTAGGCTGACCTCGGAGGAACCCACAGGGCAGAAGGTAGTGTTCACACTGGTCTGGGACACATCGTTAATCCACAGGCTGGGAGTCAAGACAGGAATGTTCCCTAGTTGGCTGAAATGGAATCCCCACGTAATCCCTGAAGAAGGTACGGGAGCCTCAAATGAATCCGTCAGATAAGTGTGTATACACACATATTAGTTATTACTAATCATTTATAGTAGATATAGCATGTACAATTATACAGTTATATATAGATCATTACTTAGAAGTAGTATATATACTGTATACTAACATATAATATTATATATAAGTTTATATGTATATAATATGTTGAATATTATATAATTGTATGTATATTAGTTATTCATTATGTGGCATATCTTGTATATATAGTTATATGTCATTACTACTAATAACTATGTATGTTACTGATATGAATAATAATATATGTATATACCAATAACTACTATGTATTTATAATAACTAATTGGTAATAAATACACATTATAATAAAATTATAATATATAATATACATTATGTTATATACATTATATTGTTATGTATATTGTATAATTATCATTAGGTATAACATATATACATTAGCAATAAATACATATTATATTAACCAATTATATATATAGTATATACAATTATATATAATCATGTGTCATTATTACTGATGACTAATACGTAAGTACTAGGAATAGTATTTACTACATAAGTTATAGTAATATAGTCATTAGTAATAATGACATGACTATATGTAATAATATATACTATATATAATATAAGCATATAGTACATATTTAATAATATAAGCATATAGTACATATTTAATAATATATATTACCATATATACATATACATTACATGTAAATATATATTATATATAGTAATATATGTGATGTGCACTATGTATATTACTAATATATATCCACAAATAACCAATAACTAATTTAATATTTAATGTTATTTCCCGAGGGCATGAAAACACCCAAATGATTTTTAAACATTTTAAATCCATATAAAAACTCATACCATGGAGCACCTGGGTGGCTCAGTCAGTTAGGAATCCAACTCTTAGTTTCAGCTCAGGTCATAATCTCACGGTTTGTGAGATCAAGCCCCGTGTTGGGCTCTGGGCTGACAGCGTGGAGCCTGATTGGGATTCTCTTTCTCTCTCTCTCTCTGCTCCTCCCTCTCTGTCTCTCTCTTTCTCTCTCTCTCAAAATAAATAAATATTTTCTTAAAAACATCACACCATAGGGCTTTGTTTGTAGGATGGAAAAATAAAGTCCTAATGCTATAGAAACGGGCACTTGTGGCTTGCAATAAAATTCCAGTGACAGCATCATGTAGGAATGAAAATTTGTTTGACTTCAAATATCCCGTAGATGGGGGCACCTGGGTGGCTCATTCAGTTGAGCATTTGACTCTTGATTTTGCCTCAAGTCATGATCTTCCCGTTTGTGAGATGGAGCCCCACACTGGGCTGGTTTGTGAGATCAAGTCCAGCATTAGGCTTGGGATTCTCTCTCTCCCTCTCTCTCCGCCCCTCTCCCCCAGCCCCCTACACAAGCACATGCATGCGCTCTTTCTCAAAAAAATTAAGCTTTGGAAAAAAAAACCCAAATATTCCTTAGATGGAAATAAATTTGATATACACAAACAATTTCATTTGTTTATCCTTTTCTTGAATAAAATATTCTTTTAAAACTGTATTGAAACTATGTGTTAAATTATGTCATAAAATATAAAGGAGATAAAGCAGTGTTTCTAAATTAAGATGTTATTTCATATTAAATTTAAATGAATGCTAGTTAATTAGAGATTTAAAAATTTCATCTAATTCCCTAAATATTTATATATTCAAATTGCATAAATTTATTTTTAAATCTCTCTAATTGGGAAGATTAGACATCCCCCTCTCTCCAAGACTGAGGTTACTTACTGATGCCTTCTGTGGGCCAGGAAATTTGGAATGTTCTGACAGAATAAAGATGAATTTAGCGTTTTCATAATGCACTAACAGACAGAGGTGTGGCATAAACGTGTAATTTTTTATTAACATGATGGGTTGGGTAGAAAGATAAACAGAAAGCTAAAGCAACACAATACGGGTTTTCAAAAAGAGCTACTTGTTGATTGTAGGGAATGAGTGACATCATCAATGATTATGGAGAGAATAGATAATTGAAGCCAAACGGATTTGTACTCCCAGTAGATGAAGCTCTGTGATCTAATCATGGGTACTGAATGGTGTTGGAGGTATCATGATGTTTGTGCTGGTTGCTGTTTTTCCTTGACCTTGTGATAAGCACAAAGGACATGGAATTAAGGCTTGAGACATGCCCAGAACTGAGGCGACAACATCCCTCTATTTCAGGAAGGAGTTTATACATTATTCTTCCATTGAGGGTACTTCAGGTGTTGATTCTATTTAGTGTCTCTAGCATCCCCTTGTATGAATATCCCAGTTTATCTGTCCATTCTACTGATGATGAACATTTAGGTTGTTTCCAGTTTTTGATTATTATTAATAGTATTCTTACACTTGCCTTTTGGTGAATGTACTAAAGGAAATCAGAACACACCACCCCAAACTATGTTGCTTTCTCATTTGGATGATTTTCAGGTGAAGGCCCTTGATAAGAAGCTGATGCATAATAATATGCATTTAAGGTTGTAGCATGGTTTTTCCATGGCCTCTTAGTTCACTTTTTTATAGCTCTGAATAATATTCCGCTGTTGACATTCATTTATTTATCCATTTCACCTACTGGTGGACATCTTGGTTATTTCCAAGTTTTGGCAATGATGAATAAAGCTCCTACAAACATTCATATACAGGTTTCTGGGTAGATGTGTTTTCAACTCTTTGGGGATAAATAGCAAAAAGTGTCACCGCAGGATCTTCTGGAAGAGTTTCTTTCATTTTGTAGGAAACCACCGAACTGTCTTCCCAAAGTGGCAGTACCACTTCACGTTTTCACCAGCCGTGGATAACAGTTCCTGTTGCTCCAAATCCTCACGGACATTTGATGCTGTCAGTGTTCTGTATTTGGCCCTTCTCATGGGTGTGTCGTGATATCTCATTGTTATTTTAAGTCACAGTTTCCCTCATGACTATGGTCTTGAGCATTATTTCATATGCTTCATTTGCCATCTGCATATCTGGTTCGATGAGGTGTCTCTTAAAGCCTTTGCCCCATTTTTTTGATTGTTTTGTCATTGTTGTTGTTTTCTTACTGTTGAGTTTTAAACATTCTTGGTATATTTTGGAAACCAGTCTTTTATCAGATATGTCTCCTGCAAGTATTTTCTCCCAGTCCGTAACCTATGTTCTCATTCTCTTGACATTGTCTTACACTGAGTAGAAGTTTTTGTTTGTTTGTTTTAATGATGTCTAACTCATGAATTCTTTCATGCACCGTGTCTTTAGCGCGAGATCTAAAAAGTCATCACCACACCCAAAGTCATCTAGGCTTTCTCCTACATATCTTCTAGGAGTTTATAGTTTTGCATTTTACCTTTCGGTCTATAATCCGTTTTGAGTTCATTTTCATGAGGCGTGTAAGGTTCTTGTCTAGATTCATTTGTTTTGCATGTGGACGTCCAATTGTTTCAGCACCATTTACTGAAGAGACTGTCTTCCCTCTGTGGTATTGCTGTTGCTTCTCTGTTAAAGACCAGTTGATCTGTATTCATGAGGGTCTATTACTGGGCTCTTTATTCTATTCCACTGATATGTCTGTCTATTCCTTCACCAACACCACACTGGTTTTTTTTTTTTTTGCTGTAGCTTTAGAGTAAGTCCTGGAGTTAGATAGCATTAATCATCCAGTTTTGTTCTCCTTCAATACTGTCTAGACTATTCTGGGCCTTTTGCCTTTCCATATTAAGTTTAGAGTCAGTTTGTCAATATCCATAAAATAACTTTCTAGGATTTTGATTGGAGTTGCACTGAATCTATAGATCACGTTGGAAAGAACTGACAAGTAATGAGTCTTCCTATCCATTATCATGGACTACCTCTACCCAGTTCTTCTATGATTTTATTCATCTGAGCTTTGTAGTTTTCCACATATAGATCTTGTACATATTTTGTTAGTTTATACCAAGTATTTCATTTTTGAAGTGCTAATATAAATGGTATTTTGTTTTAAATTTTAAATTGCGCTGGCCCATTGTTGGTATATAGGAAAACAATTTACTTTTGTACATTAACTTTGTATCTACAACCTTGCTGTCATTGCGTACTGGTTGCCGAAGTTTTTTTATTGGTTGTTTTGGCTTTTCTATGTAGGCGATCATGTCATCTATGAACAAACACAGTATTATGTCTTCCTCCACAACTGGAATGCCTTGTATTTCATTTTATTGTCTTGTTGCATGAGGAAGAGCTTCCATGACAATGCTGAAACGGAGTGCTGACAGGGCACATCCTTGTCTTCTTTCTTGACCTCAGCGGGAAAGCTTTGTGTCTCTCACCGTTAAGTATCATGTAACCTGCATGTTTTTCATAGATATCTTTATCAAGTTGAGGAAGTTCCCTTCTATTTCTAGTTTACTGAGGGTTTTTGCCACGAAGTGGTGTTGGAGGTAGTGAAACGTATCTATCAGTAGGATAATATTTTTCTTTTTCACTCGGAATATGTATTTCTTGACCGTGAAAATCTATTAGCAGTTTCTACTTCCTGAGCTTCTAAATAATTGGATACCTATCTTATTTTTGTAGAGAAATACAAAAGTACCATGTTTTATGTTAAAACATGTGGCGTGTAGTGTTGATACCAATGGATATCCAAGGTCTTGCCGTATTCTGGGTTTACCAGCTGCCTTATATTTGTACCTAATTCTGGGCCTCCAAACTAGCGAATATGCAGTATACAAATGTGACTACTTTGGGCGTATTTAAAAGATCAAAGAAACAGATGCCTGCACTCTCTATATCTACTTCAAAAGTGATTCTGGCTTTTTTAACATTTCCAAAAGTAATACTTCCTGACAGTGTTTCAAAATGAACTGGGCTTGTCAAAATCATGCCTGTTTTATGTCAGACACCTGCAGTTTCTCAGCACTAAAAACAGCACTTCACCTAAGAGAATTCTAAACTTCAGAATAAACTTCACTGAATAACAGTTTATGGTAGGATCACAGTTTCTCAAAACTAAGGAAATTCTTTTATTCCTCTATTCATAGTACTCAATTCAATAGCACATACATTATTCCCCTATTTATAGTCAACACCTCCATATCACGATGCAACTAAGAGCTTTGTACATTTACTATTTTTCCTAGATTAAACAATATAATTGGTTTTTTCTTGTGGGCATCTGCAAAGTAAATTCCTATATATCACACTTATTTCTTTTATTAAGTTCATGATTAAATATTTTGGACCCTTCAGATTTTTTCCTCATAAAACCAGTTACCAAATACCAAAAATAATCTATAACACAATCAAGAAGTGGGGCCACTCTCTAGGCTTGGTGTTGCTTGAATTTCAGCCTCATTTAATGCTGTGACATAATTGGCAAAGATTTCCTTCTTCATCTAGAGAGTCACAATATGGGCCTCTTATTGACTTTTTATTGTATTAGAGATTCAGACACAAAATACTTTCATAAAGACTGAAGATGGTGCAGAGTTTTGTAGTTAATGGCAATAGCTATTTTAGCAATCAGGTGGCATGCCGAGGAAAGAAACTTAGCTCTTATGGGTATTATGCAATACTGGGTATTATGCAATACTGAGTTAAGTCAGTTCTAGGAGGCAGGAACTCTATGTGTTCATAGTTTCCTTTATTTATTGCATACCTGTTTTCTGATAAACAGGTGTTTTGGGCAGAGTGCTGATGAGCCAAAAGAGATCCTTATCCTTGAGGGTGTTATATTTTAGTAAAAGGCACAGACAATAAAGAATAGAAAAAATGTACTAAACAGTTTTAGGAAGAATAGAATAGAATAGTAGCAGGTGCTCTTGAAAGAGTTGAGGTAGGAGCACCCTGGTGGCTCAGTTGATTAGGCAATTAACTTTGGCTCAGGTAATGATCTTGCATTTTATGAATTCAAGTTCCACATGGAGCTCTGTGCTGACAGCTCAGGGTCTGGAGCCTGCTTCGGATTCTGTGTCTCCTTCTCTCTCTGCGTCCCCCCCATTCACATACACATACTCTCTCTCTCTCTCTCTCTCTCTCTCTCTCTCTTTCTCTCTCTCTTTCTCTCTCTCTAAAAATAAACAAACATTAAAAAAAAAGGAGTTGATGGCAACCAATTAGTCTGTGCTGAAAAAAGTCTTGGGGATGTGCCCAAGTGTGCACAGCAGAAATTCATGGGAAAGAACATGGCAGCTCCGGGTAGGAGCGAGCCGTGGAATTCAGTAAAAAGTGGCACCTGGTTCTTGGTATATGCGAAATGTTTAGCTAAAGGGATTCATCTAACAGGTTAGATGTAGGGTATGAAAGATGGGGAGTAGACAGAAAGATCTCTACAGTTTTCCAAACTTGTGAATGGTTTTTCAGTTTCAAGAACTCACAGGCAAATTCAAAGCCTACAGTTATATAACACTCTGTGTGGGGGTCCCTTTGAAATCAATAGTTTTGAAACACAAAGGGATGTTAGTTTTGAAAAATATCAGTAGCTTAATCAGAGTTCTTCCTGCAATTTCGTGTTACTCAGTTCAAATAAACGTATTTCACTTTAAAGCATAATGCATTTTCCCCTTGCATTTCAGGGTTACACTTACTTTAAAAATCCTGTTTAATTGTGTTGTAGAGAGCTTTGATTCAGAGATTCATGAAATCTGTGCTATCTTGCTATTTAATTAAATTGAAACAAAAATAGTGAGAGAGACTCTCAAGAGAAATTTAAATATGTGTTTGTGTCATTTGAGAGGCAAATTGGCTTTTTATTAATACTTGAAAATATGTAGATGTATTGTTCTGAAAAAAAAAGTCTTGTTAATATCATTCCTGGTTCAGTTTCCTTTTTTTAACTAAAATTCCCACTTAAAGTCTGTCAAGAACATTTCAAACGTTGGATATTCTTTATTCTAGTGTTACAAATGAAAGAACCGTTGTAAGTAGGAAGATTAAGGCAAAAATATCTTGCAAAACTACTGTGTAATAATAATCAAGCAAATACAACAGCAATGGTGGAGAATTAGATTCCCAACCTCTAGTTAGGGGGCCCTGGCTGGCTCAGTCCTGCTCTCAGCGTGGTAAATTCAAGCCCTACCTACTGAAACAAACAAACAAACAAACAAATCCTCTGGTTAGAAGAAATCATGCATGTAGGTAGGATGAATTTCTTTAATGTAAAAAGACTGCCTCTCATAACTTCAAAATAATATTTTCATTTTAGCCCAAACCAAATCAATACGAACAAAATGAAAAGCCATCAATTTCTCTGAATAACACAAAAACAAAATCAAAAACGAAAACAACAGCCTAGAAACTTGTATTGACTCCATCTAGTTTTCTCTTCTAAGGAGGTTCCAAAACAGTCATCAGTATTGGAAAGCATTTGCAAGAGAAGGGAGGATGAATTCATAGAAATAGGTCACAGAGAGCGAGAAAGGTCTCTTTTTAGCATCGAAATCAGAGTGGCCCTGAATTCGCGGTGTCCTGTAAGAATTTGAAAACACGTATAAAATGTACTAAATGTGTATTGAAATATCTGAAATTGTAAAGGAAACGTGAAACAGGGGCACGTATATAAAATCATGGCCTCAGATCATCATTTCCTAGATATAAGCCGTGCAGACATTTCCCGGGGCCCCACACACATTTACAGCTTGGGAGAAACGGTTTCTCAGCTCCTGAAAGTTACTCTCTACGTCAAGAAAATCATATGCGTCAGCTAAGGCATTTGGGTTTGGATGTCTAACATTATGCCGAAAATATGGGTCACATTGCTCATCTTTTTTCACATCCCCGAAGTCAAAATATACTAAAATGTGTCTGTGTGAAGGACCAAAAAAAAAAACCACACCTTTACTAAAAGTTGAGAACCTACTGATTTATTAAGTATGTAGACTGGCTGAATAAATAGAAGGACAATTTTCATAACACTGTTAAATGCTCATTAACCCCTTTATTAAAGTTAAGGGAATCTGTTTATTGGTAACAAAATATAGAATAAGCAGTCATTTATAAGCCAGGCCCACCCCCCCCCAAAAAAAAAGAGAGAGAGGGAGTTTAATGAAAAAGTTCCCATTAGAATCCATTTAAATTTTACAGTTTAAAGCTACTATAATTTCTAGATCACATAACTCTACCAGCAAAATCATCTAAGGAGTGTGAAAATGTGAAAATAAAACCATTTATAGAGAGGTAAATAAAACTTTTTGTGCATAATAACATTCAACCTAAGATATACAGATACTGTGGGCAAGGAATCACCTTTTTTCGACAAACCAGCTGTCTATTTTATTTTTGAAATCTAACTGCTTTCATTAATGGCTTCCTTTATCCAAGAGATAATATCCATGCTCCTTCTTTTGTTTCTTTCTTCTTTCATTATTTTCTCCATGGGTATACATTTTAAATGACACTCAGGCAATTAGAGATGCAATGAAAATCAGTTAAGCTATGAATTTAATAGTACACTAAAAAAATCTTTTGGTAAATTAGAAATTTGAAGTCATTTTGTTTAAAATGGATTGGAGAAATTTGGGGACTTAGTGTATTTACTCCCATGCCCACAACCAAAGGTACTTAAAATCAAACATAAACACCCATAAGTTTAAATATGTTTTGAATTACAAATGTGAAATACGTTCATTTTCAAATACTCACTGAATTTTAAAAATCATAGTATAAAAAAAAAAACAAAACTGTCCCTAACTTTAAATACATACTTACTGTGGTTTTTCAATTGTTTCTCAAAATAAGGATTGTGGGGTGCATGGGTGGCTCAGTCAGTTACGTGTCCGATTGGTTTTGGCTCAGGTCATGATCTAACATTTCTGAGCTGGAGCCTAGCATCAGACTCTGTACTCACGGCACGCAGCCTGCTTGGGATTCTGTCTCTCCCTCTCTCTCTGCCCCTGCCCTGCATGCACATGCACTTGCACTTGCACTCTCTCTCAGAATAAATAAATAATAACTAAACAGGCAAATACATAAGGATTGTATTTTACTTAGGTGTACAATCTGCCTTAAAGTTTTAAATATTTATATCACACTTATTTTAGCACATCCATAAACATTCTTCCATCACGTGATTTTATTAGTGACAAATTAGTCCATCCAAAGTATTGACCGTCTCCTTGGCCATCATGGTGGTGGATCAGACAGGGTATGACGGAGAAGCAGCGGCAAGGGGCTGCCTTACCCAGTGATGACAGCAGGTTAGAAACCCTGTAAGGTTGCCATTTTTCCCATCTAGTGTGACCTCTTCAAGTCTGTAGGCAGGCAGTTGGAATGATCTGACGAATATGAAGGCGGAGAGAGCAAGAACAAACGAAACCACAAGCACGGTTTATACAAGACCGTACCAGAAGTGGCAAACTCATCTACAGCATTGGGATGGTAATACCGCTGAAAACATAAGATTACCCCAAGGACTAAAGGAGTTACTGGAGACACAGTCCTGAGAATGCCACCTGGTAGCAAGGTTAGTCACATTTTAGGATCATTAGTAATAACACTAGTGATAACCCAGGTAGTGCTGGTGGCCTGGCGGTGGGGCGTTAGTAGCAGTGCATTCGCCAAGCCACTCTTAATAAAGCATGTTCCTATCAGCACTACCCATAGGACCCTTGAGACTCCCCACTGCCCTGTTCGGTCAAGCAATAACTAACACAAATGCCTCCTTTTCTCTCTATCACAGAAAATAATTCTCATCTTTTAAATGCCTTGTTTGATTTAAATTGTTTTAATGTTTACTTATTTTTGAGAGAGGGAGACAGAAGTGCAAGCAGGGAAGGGCAGAGAGAGAGGGAGACACAGAATCCAAAGCAGGCTCCAGGCTCTGAGCTGTCAGCACAGAGCCCAACCCAGGGCTCAGACTCACGAACCCTGAGATCATGACCTGTGCTGAAGTCGGGTGCTTAATCAACTGACCCACACAGGTGCCCAAATGTCTTTTTTAATTTAAAGCGCTTTTTAAACATCAGCTTCGCTTTCAAACACTTGCGTTCATCATTGGACTCTTACGAACACAAGGGAAGGCACTGACCATGCTGAAAATGGTAAGGACGTTATTCATTATTTGTTATCAGGAAACAGGCAAAGTGTAGTTAAATATGTTAAGTGAGGAAAATGCCTGAAACATGTTTCGAGCTCTTTTAAGGTTTCTAACACACATAAGAGTTTTTTCTTTGATATTTGGTAGAATATTTTGAACATTAAAAATATACCATAGTCAAATCTTATCCTCAATTAATAAAAAAAAGTCATTGGAAATAATATTGGTATCCAACAATCACCATTAGAGCTAACATTTGTATATACCAGGTGAAAAAAAGAGAAGATTTTCAAATAATCTTGGGTAGCACATAAAATGATAATGTTAAGTTTTAAATACACGTCTAAAAATATGCCTCAACATTTTCAGGTGCAAACATTTGCATGCAACAGAGATGCCTGCTCACTAGAATTTAGCACCTGCAGTTCTATCCAAAGAAATCCACTGGGAACCAGCGCCCCAGTGAATCATGTTCATCATAAATGCAATAAAGCATTGAGAAAACCGACAGTATGTTTTCCATATAGGAAAAGATGTGTTTAGATCAACAGCTGCTAGATTTTGTCAAAGCTCTCTATAATTTAAACGGTTTTGTAGAAAGTGCCAGACAAATGCAAATGTTGTCAGTTAACTGGACATTCGTTTCAGTACTTTAGTTTTTTTTCCCCCAGAGAGCGTTGGTAGTAAAATGTTGGCCCTTTGTGTTTTCCAAATTATTTTTTTTTAACTTTTTTTTCTTTTTTTTTCTTTTTTTTATTATAATAGTTTATTTTCAAATTGGTTTACATATAACACCCAGTGTTCATCCCAACATGTGCCCTCTTTAATATCCGTCACCCCCTCTCCCCCCTCCCTCACCCCCCTCTCACCCTCAGTTTGTTCTTAGTCTTTGAGAGTCTCTTGTGTTTTATCTCCCTCCCTCTCTGTGTCTTTTTTTCCTTTCCCCTCTTCCCCTCCCCCTGGTTTTGCTTAGTCTCACAAAGTCCACCTATTCGTGGAAACATATGGTATCTGTCTGTTTCTGACTGACTTATTTCACTTAACATAATACCCTCCAGTTC
>PITB01026809.1:0-20896 GCA_004024585.1 Paradoxurus hermaphroditus
CCATTTCCGTAGGCGTATCGCGGCATCTCATGATAGTTCTACCTTGCATTTCTCCGGTGACTAACCGGAGATGTTGAGGCTTGATCGCCATCTGTGTGCCTTCCTCGGTGAAGCGTGTGTTCAGATCATTTGCCCACTTTTTCCGAAGCTATTTGTTTTCTTATTGATTTTTGAGAGCTTTACATACTCCGGGTAGAAGTCTTCCGTCAGGTCTGTGATTTGCCAGGATTCTGCTCTGGGGCCTGTCTTTCCACCGCCAACAGCAAGCTTTCCAGAGCAAGCTTTGTCCTTTTACTGCTCGGTTGATCCAATTTACCCGTTTCTTCAAACGAACTTCTGGCATTAGGTCTGAGAACTCCTAGGGCCACGCGGATTTTATACTCTAGTTTCCCCCCACGCGTGAGCATTTTCTGTGTGGAAGGCTTCAACTACAACTTCAGCACAGACGTGGGAGGATTCGCGTGACCGTGAGCTCTGACGGTTTGCCGGACGGGGCCCACGTCGTCAAAATTAAGTTTACAGGCTGACTTTGAATTCGGGCCACCCTCACTGTCTGTTTCGCTTTCTCTTGTGGGCCATCTCCTCGCCTTGTTTTCTCCCCAAACTTGAGACGCAGGTTTGAACGAGCACAGACAAAGGCCAGATCATCAGCAGGAAACAAGAGGAGGAATTCTCCCCCGAGCCGCGGACAGGGGCTCTGCAGAGCCGGGCCGCCTGGGCCTCGCTGGGCCGGGCCGGGCACGGCGGAATCGAGGCACAGGCTGGAAATTGCGCGTTTGCAGGAGACGCTGCACGGGAGGGAGGGAGAGAGGAGGTCAGAGGCGAGGGCCACGAGGTGTGCCGAGCCCGAGGCTCCAGAAAGGCTGGGCTGGGCCAGCGGAGTCTGCAGAGAAGTCAGGAAGGAAGGAAGGAAGAACTTGGTGGGAAGCTGTTCTCTTTCTTAAGTTTATTTATTTACTTTGAGAAAAAAGAGAGAGCAAGCATGCTAGCAGGGGAGGGGCAAAGAGAGGTGGACAGAGGATCCTAGGCGGGCTCCGTGCTGTCAGCACAGAGCCTGATGTGGGGCTTGATCTCATGAACCACAAGATCACGAGCTGAGCTAAAGTCAGATGCTCAACCGAGTCACCCAAAAGCCCCACATCAGAATACTTTTCAAGTTTTCCCCCTATGTGCCAGCAACATTTTTTTAAAGTTTATTTTGAGAGAGATAGAGCAGGGAAAGGGCAGAGAGAGAGGGAGGGAGAGAGAATCCCAAGCAGGCTCCTCCACACTGTCAGCACAGAGCCCTACGTGGGCCTTGGTTTCAAGAACCACGAGATCATGACCTGAGCCAAGATCAAGAGTCGGACGCTTAACCGACGGAGCCCCCGAGGCGCCCCCGTGTGTGAAGCTGTGTCTGTGAACTCGAGGCCTGTCTGTGCCCCCACCAGGCTGAGGCTAACTCATCACAGAGGTCCTGCCCCAAACGCTCCACCTCTCCCCGGCCCCAACCGCCACAGGGTCACAAAGCAACGACTCACTGGCCAAATGGAGCCCCCCCAGGGGCCTCGCCAGGGCTAGAGACGCCCCTCCCCACAGTGACATCAGTGGGCCCTCAGGCGGGCGCAGCCTGACCCACCCCAAAGGTGGGGAATTGTATCCCAAGGAGCCTTCCTCCTTTAGGCCGACGGCGCTTACAATCAGGAAATTAAAAATTATCCTGTTTGTCTGAAAGTTATTTTGCTAAAAACATCAGCACTGTACTGCAGCAAAGCCTTTCCAGAAGACTGCGAAGTGGCGGAGATCTCAACCTGCTGCAGGTAATGAGTCCCCGGGGCTGCCCCACCGAGAGCTGAGCATTCAGGAGAAGCCTCTGTTCTCTGGAACGTTCTCTGCCCGCAGGAGAAGTCTCTGTTCTCTGGAATGTTGTCTCCCCACAGGAGAAGCCTCTCTTCTCTGGAACATTCTGTCCCCGCAGAAGCCTCTCTTCTCTGGACCGTTCTCTCTCCGCGGTGCCCTCTGGCTTCTGGAAGCTCCTCACTGGTGAGCCCGCACGATCTTGCATCTGCGCCCAGTTTCCTTACTGCTCAGGCACCAGGCACACTGGGTGGGATGCCTGCCTAGCGTCCGGTTTGGGGAGCCCAGCCCCAGGCACAGCGCTCGAATAGCAGGGCCTCTGGGGGACAGTGGGCAACGGCGTCCACCTGCCCTGGGACCCAGGCAGCTTCCAACACAGCCTGTCACTTCTCTGGGATCGAAGTGCAGAGTTACTGAAGATGCTGAGAGACCCCTCGCCCTGCTCGTAGCTTCGGCACACAGCAGTGAGCAGGAAGATGCGGCCCTGCGGTCACGGAGTTTACCACAAGGAGGGGATGGGGTGAGATGAAGAAACAGAACTGGGGGGAGGTCCGGGAGGTCTCTGGGGAGGTGCCCCCTCACCGAGAGACCCGAATGACCAGGAGCCAGGCGTGGAAAGTTCCAGAAGGAAGTTAGGCTCCAGCAGCCCTGAAAGGGGAGCGAGATCTGAAGGAGGGAGACGCAGAAGGGCCACAGCGGCCGAAGCCGTTGTTCCCACCCATCCGTCTCCCATCCTGCAGAATCCCTGGCCCTCAGGAAGAGCTGGGGCTGCACTTCGCAGGAATGCTGTGATAGGGAAAAGACACGGCGAGGACGTAAAAACCCAGCTTCTCTCTAAATTGCACGTGCATTTTTAAAAAATATTTATTTATTTTTGGGAGAGCGGGAGTCGGGGAGGAGCCAAGAGCTCAGGAAACAAAATAATTCAGACCAGCACAGGGCGTCTGAGTCTCCCCATAACCTCACCCCGATTTCAACTCCGGATCAGTCAGCGTTCTGGAAAGAATTGGCTCATGCAGTTTCAAAGGCTGGCCAGTCCCAAACCCGCAGGGCAGGCCAGCAGCTCAACGCACAGGCGAAGTTGATCCGCAGGTCCGGTCAGAAAGCTGCAGAATTCCCTCTTGCTCACGGGACGCCAGGCTTTTGTTCTGTTCAGGCCTTCGGCTGATCAGATGAGGCCCACCCACATCAGGAAGAACAGTCTGCTTTTACTCGAAGCCACTGATTTATTTTTCCTTTTTAGGCACCTGTTTTAAATCCAGTGAACACACAGTGTTATATTAGTCACAAGTGTACAACGCAGAGACTCAACACTTCTCTGCGTGACTCAGGGCCCATCCTGAGAAGTGTAGTCTTAATCCCCACCACCTGTTTCACCCGTCACTCCCCCCCCACCTCCCCTCTGGTGACCATCAGCTTGTTCCCCAGAGTGGAATGTGTGTTTCTTGGTTAGTTTCTCTGTGTCTTTGTTTGGTTTGGTGTCTTAAATGCCACGTAGGAGTGAAATCATATAGTATTTGTCTTTCTCTGACTTATTTCACTCAGCACTGTGCCCTCCACAAGCAATCCGTGTTATTGCAAACGGCAGGATTTCATTCATTTTTATGGCTGAGTAATATTCCACTGCGATGCCCCACATCTTCTGTATCATCGGTCCGCAGACACGGGCTGCTTCCCCAGCTTGGCTACTGTAGGCGACGCTGCTGGGAACGCCGGGGCACGTGCGCTTGTGAACTCGTGTTTCCATGTTCTTTGGGCGAATGCCCAGTAGAGGAATTACTGATCATATGGTAATTTTATTTTTAACGTTTTGATCCCACACTGCTTCCCACAGCGGCTGCACAGTCTGCATTCCCACCAACAGTGCACGAGGGTTCCCTTTTCTCCCCCTCCTCGCCAGCACCTGCCGTTTCTTGTGTCGCCGATTTTGGCCCCTCTGACGGGTGTGAGGCGCTGGCTGTGGTTTGATTTGCATTTCCCTGGTGATGAGTGATGTTGAGCATCTTTCCATGGGTCTGGCGGCAGCTGGAGGTCTTCTTTGGAGAAAGTCTGTCCATATCTTCTATTTTTTCATTGGATTTTTCAGTTTTTTGGATGTTGAGTTATTTTTACCTTTTAGTTACCTGTTTTAAATCCAGTGAACACACAGTGTTACATTAGTTGCAAGCGTACAAGTGAAATAAGTGCACGTTGTGTAAGTTCTTCATATATTTTGGATACTAGCCCTTCATGTCATTTGCAAATATCTTCTCTCATTCCATAGGTGGCCTTTTAGTTTTGTTAATTATTTCCTTCACTGTGCAGGAGTTTTTATTCTGATGTAATCACAATTTTTTTTTTTTTTTGCATTTTTTCCCCTGCGGAAATGTGTCTAGAAAACTGTTGCTATGCCCGATGTCGGAGAGCCTGTGCTCTCTTTAGGATTTCTATTCTCAGTTCTCCCATGTCTTCAATCTGAGTTTAGTTTTGTATATGGTGTGAGAAAGTGGTCCAATTGCATTCTTTTGCATGTAGCTTCCCAGTTTTCCCAGCATCATTTTTTGAAGAGACTGTCTTCCCCTCATTGTATATTCTCCTCTTGTTCTTGAAGGTCAACTGACCAGACCGTCGTGGTTTTATTTCTGGGCTCTCCACACTGTGATATTGATCCATGTGTCTATTTTTATGTCAGTTCCGTAGTATTTTAATCGCTACAGCTTTGTAGGATAACTTGAAATCTGTAACTGTGATGCCTCCAGCTTTGTTCTTCTTTTTCAAGATTGCTTTGGGTATTCGGGGTCTTTTGTGGTTCCATATGAATTTTAGGATTGTTTGTTCTAGTTCTGTGAAAAATACTGTTGGTAATTTGATAAGGATTGTGTTAAATGTGTGGATTGCTTTGCGTAGTATAGACATTTTAACAATATTTGTTCTTCCAACCAGGAAACATGATATGTTTTTCTATTTCTTTGTGTCATCTTCACTTTCTTTCCTCAGTGTTTTATCGTTTTCAGAGTACTGGTCTTTCGCTTTTTGGTTAGGTTTATTCCTAGGTATTTCATTATTTTTGGTGCAATTGTAAAGACGGTTTTCTCAATTTCTCTTTCTGCTACTTTGTTTTTAGTATAAAAATGTAATAAATTTCTGTATAACCATTTTGTATCCTGTGACTTTACTGAATTCATTTATCAGTTCTAGTAATTTTTTTGGTGGAATCTTTAGGGTTTTATGTATATAGTATCATGTCATCTGCAAGCAGTGAAAGTTTTACTTCTTACCAATCTGGATGCCTTTTATTCCTTTTTCTTGCCTGATTGCTGTGGCTAGGTCCTCCAGTACTATGGCGAGTAAAATTGGTGAGAGTGGACATCCTTGTCTTGTTCCTGACCTTAGGAGAAAAGTTCTGTTTCCCTCATTAAAGAGGATGTTTGCTGTGGGTTTTTCATATGTGGCCCTTATTATGTTGAGGTATGTTCTCTCTAAACCTACTTTGTTGAGGGTTTTTATAATGAATGAATGTTGTACTTTGTCAAATGTTTTTTCTGTATCTATTGACAGGATCATACAGTTTTCATCCTTTCTCTTGTTGATGTGATGTACCATGTTGACTGACCTGCAAATATTGAACGCCCCTTGCATCCCAGGAGTAACTCCCACTTGATCATGGTGAATAATTTTTTTAAATATATTGTTGGATTCCATTTGCTAATATTTTCTTGAGGATTTCTGCACTTATGTTCACCAGGAATATTGGCCTGTAGTTCTCTTTTCTCTATTTTTTTTTTTTTTTGCAATGTCTTTGTCTTTTTGGTATCAGGGTAATGCTGGCCTCATAGAATGAATTTGGAAGCTTTCCTTCCTCTTGTATTTTTTTGAATAGTTTCAGAAGAATAGGTATCAACTCTTCTTTAAATGTTTGGTAGAATTTCCCTATGAAGGCTTCTGGTCCTGGACTTTTGTTTGTTGGAAGTTGTTTTATTTTTGTTTTTGTTTTTGTTTTTTTGATTGCTGATTCAATTTCATTGCTGGTAACCAGTCTGTTCAAATTTTCTATTTCTTCCTGGTTCAGTTATGGAGGTTATATGTTTCTAGAAATGTATCCATTTCTTCTAGGTTGTCCAATTTGTTGGCATATAATTTTGCATAATAACCTCTTATAATCCTTTGTATTTCTGTGGTGTTTATGATTTTGAGGGGTTTTTTTGTGAGTCTGGCTAAAGGTTTATCAATTTTTGTTGATCTTTTCTTTTTTTTTAATTTTTATTTTGGTTATTTCTGATCTAATTGTTACTATTTCCTTCACTCTACTGGTGTTGGGTTTTGTTTGTTTTTCTTTAGCTCCTTTACATGTCAGATTAGATTGTTTACTTGAGATTGTTCTTGCTCTTTGAGGTAGGCCTGTATTGCTATAAACTTCCTTCCTAGAACCATTTTTGCTGGATCCCAAAGATTTTGGATCATTATGTTTTCATTTTTCATTTGTCTCCACGTATTTTTTAATTTCCTCTTTGATTTCCTGGGTGACCCATTCATTATTTAGTAGCATGTATTTAACCTCCATGTATTTGTGTTCTTTTCGGATTTTTTTCTTGTGGTCGACTTCTAGGTTCATAGACTTGTGATCAGAAAAGATGCATGGAGAGGCGCCCGGGTGGCTCAGTCAGTTAAGCATCTGACTTTGGCTCAGGTCATGATCTCGCAGTTCCTGTGTGGTGCCTGCTTCCAAGCTTCTGTCTCCCTCTCTCACAGCTCCTCCCCCACTCAGGTGCACTTTCTCAAAAATAAATATCAAAAAAGAAAGAAACGAAGGAAGGAAGGAAGGAAGGAGAGAAGGAAGGAAAGATGCATGGTATGACTTTTGTTTTTTTTTAATTTGTTGAGACTTGTTTTGTGGCCTAATATATGATCTATTCTGGAGAATGTTCCATATGCAGTTGAAAATGTGTTTTCTGCTGTTTTAGGATGGAATGTTCTGAATATATCTGTTTGATCCATCTGGTCCAATGAGTCATTCAAAGCCACTGTTTCCTTGTTGATTTTCTGTTTGGATGATCTATCATTGATGTACGTGGGTGTTAAAGTCCCCTATTGTTGTATTATTATCAATTACTTCCTTTATTGTTTGTTATTAGCTGCTTTATGTATTTGGGTGTTCTTGTGTTGGGTATAAACATGTTGCCATAAACATTCATAATTGTTCTATCTTCTTGTTTATTACCTTTACGATTATATAGTGTCCTTCTTTGTCTCTTGTTACGGTCTTTGTTTTAAAGTCTATTTTGTCCAATACATGTATGACTATCCATTCGCATGATTAATGTCTCTCCATTCCCTCACTTTCAATCTGCATGTGTCTTTAGATCCGAAGTGAGTCTCTTGTAGGCAGCATATGGATGAGTCTTGGCTTTTTTTTTTTTTTTCATCCATTCCATCAACCTATGTCTTTTGACTGGAATGTTTAGTCCACTTACATTCAACGTAATTACTGATAGGTGTGCACTCACTGCCATTTGCTTTATTGCTTGTTTTTGTAGTTTTCTCTGTTCTTTCTTCCCTTGCTTTCCTCTCTCACGGTTTGCTGGCTTTCTTCAGTGATATTCTTGGATTCCTTTCTCCTTATTTTTTGCACATGCATTACCAGTTTGGGATCTGTGGCTTAGGTTTATATATAACATCTTACGCATTTCATGGTCTAGGTTACGTTGATGATAGTTTATATTTGAACTTACTCTTTACTCCTTTCCCTGCCTCCCCCCGCCACCCACATTTTAGGTATATGGTGTCAGACTTCACACCCTTTTATTTTGTGAAGCCCTTGACTGATTTTTTATAGATATACTTATTTATACTGCTTTATGCTTCCTACTGTTCTAATTCCTACTTATAGTCATTCCTTTCCATGCAAAGAGTTCCCTTTAACACTTATTGTGGGGCTATTTTAGTGGTGATGAATTCCTTTCTCTTTTGTTTGCCTGGGAAACTCTTTATCTCTTCTGTTCTGAATGATAGCCTTGCTGGATGGAGTGTTCGTGGTTGTAGGAATTTTCCTTTCAGCACTTTGAATATATCACACCCGTCCCTGCTGGCCTGCAGAGTTTCTGCTGAACAGAGGTTTCCCTCGTATATAACTGTTTTCTTTCTTCTTGCTGCTTTTAGAACTCTCTCTTGATCCATGCTTCTTGCCATTTAAATTCCTGTGTGTCTTGGTGTGGACCTCCTTGGGTTGATTTTCTTGGGGGCTCTCACTGCCTCCTGGGTTTGGATATGTTTCCTTCCCCAGATTCAGGAAGTTTTCAGCTATTATTTCTTCAAATAAATGTTCTGCCCCTTTTCTCTCTCTTCTCCTTCTGGGACCCCTATAATGCGACTGTTATCCTTGATAGTGTTGCTGATTTCCCTAGGTGTTTTTACATCTTGCATAATTTCTTCCCCCTCTCCTGTTCGGCTTGCTTGCTTTCCTTTCCATTGCCCTGTCCTCCACGTCACTGATGCGTTCTTCTGCTTCCTCCAGTCTACTATGTATTCCTTCCTATATTTTTAATTTCAGTTACTGTGTTTTTCATCACTGATAGGTTCTTTTTCACGTTCTCTGTCTCTTTGTCGAGGGTCTCACTGAGGTCCTCCGCTCCTTTCTCAAGTCCACTGAGTCTCTTTACAATCATTACTTTAAATTCTCTATCAGGCATACTATTTACCTTCATTTCATCCAGACCTGCCATGATTTTGTCCTGTTCTTTCATCTGGGACATATTCCTCTGTCTCCTTGTTTTGTCTAACTCTCTGTGTCAGCTGCATCTTCTGCTCTTGAAAGTAACGCCCTTATGAAGGAGAGGTCCTGTACTGCCCGCAGTGCAGTGTCCCCTGTTCACCAGAACCTGGTGCATCAGGGGTGTCTCCCGTGCTTAATGTGTGTGCCCTGTTGTGGCCGAGCTGTGTTTGTCTTCCAACCAGTCGTCTGCCAAGGCTCTCTCTGCCTGTTGTGCTGTTAGCAGGCCAGTCTGGGGCCACGCGGATCAGACCAGGAGTCGGCCAGAGATGCAGTAGCTCTCCACTGCAGGGCACTGTCCCTGTGTTGTCCGGAGAAACTTTTATTGGGGGCCCAGGCTGCAGTCAGACATGATGCCTGCCCACCACTGGGGCCACAGTCAGACTGGTGTGTACGTGATCTTCCCGTCCCCGGGTAGGACTCGCTGTAGCGTTGAGAGCCAGTGGCCTTGAGTGGTGTTTTGGGAGCCGGAGGCCATGAGAGATGTTGAGAGTCAGAGACCTTGAGTGGTGTTGGGAGCCGAAGGCTTTGAGCGCAGCCTTTGTCCTTGAGTCGGGACCGCAGCCAGGTCGTGTGGGGAGGTTCAGAATGCCTTTGTAAAGTTGGATATAGCAAAATACATTTTGCCTGCTGAGAACTTGCGAGAGGAGACGTGCCTCGTATGTACACCACCCTCAGATTGTGGATAAATACCCGAGTGAAAATAAACTCAGGGCTGGTGACGCTTGGGAGCGCCAGCCCTCCCTTAACAACTGTGCCTTGTGTATCAGTTCATCCTCGCCCCCCGATCAGGAACCGTTCGATTCCGCGACGGCTGGTCCGCCGCACTGTAGTGTGGCCAGTCTGGGCTGCTTGCACTCTGCCAGGCTTTGGGCTGGCTCCGGGTGGGCTCCACAGAGGTGTACTGGCGTGGGGGGGGTCCACGGGAGGACACAGGGGTGGGACACCAGGTGCCAGCAAGGCCTGCACTGGTCCGCTGTTGGAGGGACAATGCGGCCACCCAACTGGAGTAGAAGGGCAGGTTCTGCCGCCAGCAAGCTGGGGGGAGAGGTTTGGGAGGGGGGTGGCCTGGCTCCCACAGGGGGGGGTGGCCTGGCTCCCACAGGCATCCTGTATTCGGGCTGTGGGCAGGAGAGGGAAACAGCACCTGCCAGCCCTCTTGTTCTTGGAGAAGCCTCCTGAAGACCCCTGCCCTTCCAGCGCCCATTCTCGGTTTAGTAAATCAACCTCCCTCCCTGGCAGCCCAAGAGCTTTTCAAACTGCGGCTGCTACACTGAAGCTCTGTGGGGCTGTTTGTTGCTCTGTCTCTTGAAGGGCAGGGACTCGGCCTCCTCTCGCCTTCCTGGCTCCCCCAGAGCCGAGCTGCTGATTTTTAAAGCTCCAGGCGTTAAGCCCCACTGACTGTAAGAACTGGCAAAGTTAGGCCCCTCTGGTTTTCAAAGCCAAATACTAAGGGATTTGTCTTCCCCATGTGGGTCTCTGTGCCTGGGGGCGGGGCCAGCTCCTCTTCCCTCCCCAGGCCCCGGCTCCCTCCCTCCTTGGACAGTCTCGGGTGGGTTTGGTTCCCAGCTGTGTCTCCTACCCTCTTCAGTGTGGCCTCTTGTCTACGTTTAGCTGTGGAGAGTCTGTCCTTCCAGTCTTCAGGTCACTTTTTGGGTCATTTACGGTGATGTGAGTGTTGCCTCCTTGTATCTGTGGGATGAGGCGAGCCCAGGATCCGCCTACTCAGCCCTCTTCCCCCGAAGCCCCTCGAAGTCACTGATTCAAATGTGAATCTCATCCACAGACATCCTCACAGGAACATTCAGAATAATAACTGATCGCTTATCTGGGCACCACGGCCCCTTCAAGCTGATGCAAAATTAACCACCCAAACCTCCAGTAGCCGGGGGCTGTCGCAGGCTCTGGGCACTGCTGGGCCCGGCCAGTGGGCTCAGCTGGACCAGCGGGACAGAGTCATGGCCAGAAGATCCTTCGTGAAACCTGGCATCTGTCAACGAGCTCATTTTAGGAAGGAGCCTGCCCTAAAATAACGTGGAAAAAGTGTGCGGGACCCTAAGGACCAGAGAAGAAAGAGACTCCCCCTGCCCCCATGACACATGCAGGGGGCTCATCAGGTCACAGGGGCAGTGGCAGCCTTCCCTGGACTGTGGGCGCCCCACGGACAGGTGCCCGGGCCATGCGTTCCCAGAGCAGGGCCCACGCGGGACGGATGATCTCACGGCAAGCGCGCGTCCCCAGCCCACCCCGCGGTCCCCACCATCTGTACACTCGTGAACGGTGGAGCTCCTGCGCTCCCGGAAAGGGCACTGCGTGCGAGTCAGGAACCTGAGTTTGGGTCCTGGCTTTGCTCTTGACCGTGCGCCGTTACCCCCTTGTGCCTCAACCCTTAACAAACCGGTAAACGTGAGCGTCTCCCCGAGCTCTGTGAACTATTCTAGCAAATTAGTCAAATTCAAGAGGTGCCCAACAAACCTCCGATTTGTAGCCGGGTTGGGCAGGAGTCGTGGGGCACCTGGGGACTGACTACCTGCCGTTGGCATCTGGAGTGGGGGGCAATGTCGTGGGACTGAGCCCTTAGCCAGAGGGGTCCACACTGTCTCCAGGTAGACAGGGTCAGAACCGAGTTAAGCTGTAGGACACGCAGCCGCTGTTGCAGAGAACTTCTCAGTGCGGGGACACCCCTGCCGTCGGGGACCCGCGTGGAGCGTTCCGTGCGAGCAGGAGAGGACACTCGTCGCGGGGAGGAGATGAGGGCTCTCTCCTACAGCCGCACGCCCCACACCCAGGTCGGGGCCAGGCGCGGCAGCTCCTACTGAGAGAGCGAACGAGCGCGTGGACCCACCTTCGTATCCTCGGCCCAGCGTTCTCAATAACCGGCAAACCGCTGCGTGAACAAACGTGGGGGGTCTTCGCACTCCTCAGAATACTTGCACAAACACCTCATTGGTGTGTCACACCCACACGCCCTGCTCTTCTGGCAGACAAACTAGGGGACACCCTGCCACCCCGGCTGTCTCCCCAGGAGTACGTGTATGGCGAGGGGCAAATTTTCTCTGCGCCCAAGCTGGAGCCCAGGGGAAATCCTACGTCCAGTAGGGCCGTCCCCTGGGGACCATCCCCTGCCCACCCACCACCAGGCGGGTCCCGGGATTTGGGGCCCCCGTGCAGACCCACTGTGGCTGAGCCAGTGACTCGCCCACGGTCAGAACCACGCAAGGACACTCCACTTTAGAAAACAATTCCGTCGGGTGGTTCCTCAGAACTATACAAAACAGAGAAAAGTAACTGAGAATAAAAATTGAGACTAATTGAGAACACACACACACACACACACGAAGATCCCAGGACCCCAAAGAGCCAGCAATCTGGATCTCAGCTCCCGGACGTGAAAGTGGACGGAGACGCCAGCGACGCAGCTCCCAACGCCCACGCAGAAGGGGAGCGAAAGCTCCTCGGAGGAGACAAGCTGTCTCCCTGACGCGCATCTGAATGTCGCTCGCGGCACGTACTTTAACGACAGCGGAAGACACGCTGGACGGCCACAGGGACCGGACTTTTTACCACGTGCGTTGTGACGGCTGGGAACAGCGAGGCCGTGTGGCCCAGCGGGCACGTGGTGGGGGGGGCAAGACGCACGGCCCAGGCCTTCGAGTGCTGCAGATACGCTCCCCTGACCCACCTCCCGCTGGGCGCTGGGACGGCTGGGGCAGACGCAAGAAGAGGTCGGAGACCTGCCCGCAGGTGAGCCGTGGGGCTCGTGAAGAGCGGCCCCCACACTGACAGCGACTTGGGAGAACCGAGGAGGCTCAGCAGGCTTCCCGCTCCCGCCCGGATGTCCGTTTTCCTCCCACCTGAGCGGAGTCCCCAGATGCCCCTGCCCGCCTCCACCCGCTCTCCGGAGTGCGCCCCCTGCCCGCCTCCGCCCGCTCTCCGGGGTGCGCCCCCTGCCCGCCTCCGCCCGCTCTCCGGGGTGCGCCCCCTGCCCGCCTCCGCCCGCTCTCCGGGGTGCGCCTCCTGCCCGCCTCGCCCGCTGGCTTCTCATCACCTTAGGCCAACAGGAGAAGCCCGTGGGAGACCGCAGGGTGCTGGGGACGGGGTCCCACGGGCTTCTCCTGTCGGGGACACCCCACAACTCTCACGAGTAACAGCTCACTCCCCTCGCCCCTTCAGACCTGGGGTGTCAGCCACGTCCCCCCACCCCAGGCCACACCTGCCATCTGAACCCCTGCCCTGCTCTGTAAAGGAGCTCCCCTCAATCACCCCAACCCGGGGTAATTTTCCCGGTCTTTTTCTGGGACCCTAACTGGTGCAGGAGCCCAGAGGCCTGAAGAGCAGGCCAACTTGCCTTTCCTGAACACGCTGGTACATTCCAGCAGGTGAACACACGAATGAGCCCAGCCTCAACGTCCTGGGCCAGAGAGGCTGGGGTTATTGCCGCCTGAAGTCTCCAACGCACGGACTGCTGCTGAGGTTCTGTCTGTCTGTTTAAACCTCAGGCGTGCTGCTCTGAATAACTCGGCTGCCCGGCAAATTCTCCTGGCTAAGTTATTTATAAAGTGTGCCCTAAATAGCTGGAATTATTGGATATATACAATTAAATATTGCAAGCCGTCGGCTGAGTTCGGGTTCAGAACGAGGCTTCGGCCGATGGCTGACATCAGTGTCTATCCAGGTCACTCCTCGCTTACGACCGAGGAGGAAAAGAAGGGTGCCATATCATCAGCACACACAAGGTGCTCCTGACTTACAAACAACAACAGGGGCCCCTGGGGGCTCAGTCGGTCGAGCATCCGACGTCAGCTCAGGTCATGGTCTCACAGTTCGTGAGTTCGAGCCCCTCATTGGGCTCTGTGCTGACGGCTCGGAGCCTGGAGTCTGCTTCCGATTCTGTGTCTCCCTTTCTCTCTGCCCCTCCCCTGCTTGCGTTCCCTCCTTGTCTCTCAAAAATAAAGAGAAACAAAACAAAAGTTTACAACGACAACAGGGGCGCCTGGGTGGCTCAGTCGGTTAAGCATCCGACTCTTGGTCTTGGCTCAGGTCTTGATCTCAGGGTCCTAAGTTAAGCCCTGCACTGAGCTCCATGCCAGGCATGAAGCCTACGTAAAGAGTGAATGAACAAATGATACAATTGAACAAAAATAATAATAACAACTACAAACTCCAGAGCGAGGAGGCAGGCACTGAGGATGGAAAAGGAGCTCTCAGTCTTGAATGCAGGTTAAAAACGGAAGAGGGGCTGGGACACGGCTGCCTTACTTTGTTCCACCCGGAACCCGGCCTGCAGGAAGCCACCCTGGCGCGCGACAGAAACCAACGGTACCGAGAGTTCACACAGAGCTCACGTAGCCTCGCTGTCCAGAGGGGAGGACACAGAGGGGTCACGACAGGGCCCCCAAGCGAGAGGTGTGTACACGGGACCCGTAAAGATATAGAAACACCTACACCACACCTGCTCCCCAACGGAAAATACCGACCTGAGAAAGGCAGACCCACGAATGTAAGGAAGAAAACCACAGAATACCCTGGAAACATCTAATAAAGTACGTCCGTTTAATGATGGGGCTGTCCTGGTCTGAAACACCACTGGCCTGCAGTGCCTCAGGAGGGAATTGTAACCTGATTGCTAATTCATTTCAGCGACCAACAGGTGGCTGGCGGGCCGGCTGGGCTGGCACAGAAAGCTTCCCTTCCCTCCAGGCGGCCTTCACCCTTCTCGAGAATAAGTCTCTGTCGAGTCCCGCTTCTGCCTCGTGCCCGCTGCCTCTGCCCCGTCAGCCCCGCAGGGGCACACCCGGGAGGCCCCGCCCGGCGAGCCCAGGGGGACGGGGGCCCAGGCGTGCCGCAGCCCCCGGCAGGGACAGGACATCAGCGTACTGGCCCCACCAGCGGCTGCAGGCTGGGTTCTGGAAGTCCTGAGGGGATCCCCCGGGGGGAGGGAGAGCCCTCTGTCTTTCCCGCTCCCTCTGCATTGACGTGGTTTGTATGCGCCCCACAGAAGACCTGCTCGCTGTGACCAGAAGTAGCTGTCGGGCAACGCTGCTTAGGCCTTGTCTACCGCCACCCCCGGGCCCTGAGCCCGTCCCCCCGCACCCCGCTCCTCCTGCACCAGACAGCGGGCGGAACCCAGCTGACCTTGAAGGCTCAACCTCCCTGCCAAACTCCGCGAGCCCGCTGGGGCTTGTGCACAGCCGGCCAGGAGCCCCGGGCCTGGAGCCACACGACCTCGCACCACCGACATCCAGTCGGAGTCCGGGGCCTGCCAAAGCGGCCCCGGCCACCGTGCCGTCTGCTCAAGTCTCCAGCCTTCGACAGCAGCCCGGGAGAGCAGGTCTGGGGGAGGTCACGGGCCAGGTACCTGCTACCCCCCAAATCCGGAAACTGCAGGTCAGACTTCAGGCCACAACACTCCTGCTTTGCAAGAACAGCCGAGGGGTCAGCAGTCTTCTGAGCGTTTCTCCACCTGGCTGACAGGCTTGGGGCGCAAACGCAGGGACGACGAGGTACTGCTTTGTGCCTGTCGGACCGGAAGAGAAACCTAAGTGAGCTAAGTAACCCGTCGGGGAGGTGGGGAGAAAGGGAGCCCGCCGGCTGCGGGGAGAGCGTGAACGGACACAGCCTTCAGACGATACCCACCGTTGCGAAAACGCACAGACCTGCGCCCAGCGACCCTCCTCCTGGGGACCGGCTCGCTGAAACAAAGGCATCGGCGCGTAAGAAGAGGCGTCCGAGCCGACAACGGTGGAACCCCAGAGACACGGTACGCGCCCGCTGGGAGGAGGAGGGCACAACGGGCAGCGGCTTGGCCGGGCTTCCTTGGGGCAGCGCCGCCAGCAAACCTGTCCTGGAGGGGCCTCCTGCCGCTGCCCAGTGAGCAGAGCAAAATGCAGGAAAATGGAAAACCGACGTCAAGACACACGCCAGAAACTGTTGGTGTCTGTGTGTGAGCACGAGGAAATCTATGAAGGGTGGACACCAGGCTGTTACCACTGGTGCCCTGAGTACAAGAGGGGCGGTGGCGGGCGTCACGGTGGAGGGGACGGTGAAGCAGGAACAGCAACAAAAACCAGAACTTTGTTAAGTTGTGGTGAAAACAAACCAACCAACCCAGAACACACGACATAATTCCCACAACTTCATTCATGTACAATTGTGCACACACCCGTCCACAGAAAAATACGCGTCCGTGCGGTCACCAGAACCCTGACGGGTGACGGCTGGGTGGTCCCCTCGCGCCATTCCCATGCTGTCTGCATTTGTACAGTGACCATAAATTATTTGTGTGATCAGGAAAATACCTTGCAAAGCTGTCTTCCTGGGCTTTCTGGGTCCCCTGCTTTTCTAACCCTGCCGTCACCTCGAATGTGCTGCTTCCAACCAAATAAACCACTTCGTGGCGGCTGCCAACCGCGCCGCACTCACCATGCACTAGTTTTGAATTGTGTGCAACCGTGTGCATGTGCGTGCATGTGCCTGCACACGTGTGTGCATGTGTGCATGTCTGCCTGTGTGTGCACGTGTGCATGTGTGCCTGCCTGCCTGTGTGCGCACGTGTGCATGCCTGCTTGTGTGCGTGCGTGTGTGCATACCTGCCTGTGTGTGTGCTCATGTGTGCATGCATGCCTGTGTGTGTGCACGTGTGTGTGTCTGAGTGTGCCTGCCTGTGTGCATGTGTGCGTGCCTGTCTGCCTGCCTGTGTGCCTGTGTGTGCTCAGGTACGGTCTCTCCCCTCCTCTCTCTGTCTCTCACTCCAGCTGTCCCCATCTGAACAGGCACATGGAGGACTGAGGACCTGGCACCAGAAGAGCCCGCAAGCCAGTGTCTATACTGAACACCTACTGCCTTGCTTTGCCCGAGCAGCCAGGACCCTGAGCTGGCTCATTGGGGGGCGGGGGGGTTGCCAAGTCCCAGCGGCAACAGTGTGGCCCCACCACAGAGCCAAGGCGGCTTCTCAGTTGTGATCTCAGGAGTCAGGTTCCGACCAACCTTTTCCCGGCCTCGTATTTCCCGGACGACACCTTACACGGCCTCCGAAGCCCCATGTGGATACGAAACGGTCACGAACCGGGCCGATTCGACCACGATGCCTGCCGTTGTGGCTGCTTCCACTGGGACGTCCTCTGTCCACCCTCCCCACGCTGTGCCCGCACAGCAGTGGTCCCAGGCCCAAACACGCCACGCGCAGGGGCGGCAGGGGCAGGGCTGCCTTCCTGACGAAGGAAGGGGGGGGCGGGGCCGCTGGGCGATTCTACACCCAGTGACAGGCGAGCCTTGGGAGTATTTAAAATTCCAAGTATTTAGAATCAGGCTGGTTGTTTTGTGCGGCTTCTCAAATCACGTGTCTGGTCGGCCTCCCTGCGTGGTCCCGGGTCCAGGGGCTCGTCCGGCCTTGGAAAAGAGGAGCCCCTGCCGGCCCCCCGGACAGAGCGTCCTCGGCAGAGGGTCCCGCTCAGCCCACAAGGGCTCCTCCGGCCTCAGAAGCCGCCGCGGGCGCGTCCGATGTGGCCACCGCCGGGTGCCGGGGATCCTTCTCGTTCCGGGCCCTCGGCGGTCTCCCCGCACACAGCCCCCCGCACCCGCCGCACAGCGGTTCTGCAGACGGTGGCCCGGAATGCCTGCGGCCCGTGTGAACGACTCCAGGCCGGGGGCCGCACTGCTTACTGGAACTTTCAACCAGGCAAGACTTCTAAGAGTCCACTGAGTGCAGCGTGCCCGTGGACTTCTCAGCCTGCAGACTTGCCGGGAGGCCCCCCATGTGGATCTGCGATGAGAGAGAATCAGAGCGGGGAGGGAGACGACCCGGCCGGCACCGGCGCTCTGCCCCCGGGAGTTAGCAGAGGGGCCCCCGTTTCCTCGCCCGGCCGAGTTACCCCGCGCAGGCAGATCTCGAACAGCACCAGAGAGAACCCACTTCGAGTGGAGACAAACCTGGGACCTGATGAATGACACCAGGCACCTACCGCGTACCAGGGTCCCAGGTACACACGGGAAGCAGGGATGGGTTGGTGCGTTTGCTTCCTACAGCTGCTGTATCGAACTGCCACGATCGTAACGGCTCACGGTGGAGGTCAGAATTCTGAGATCAAGTACCGTCAAGGCCAAGTCCTTCTGGGGGCTCCAGGGAGAACCTGCTTCCTGCGACACCACTCCGGCCCCGCCCCCTTTGCCAAAGGACCTTCGTGGTCACAAGGGGCCCAGAGACACCCCTTCCTCGTCTCGGCATCAATCAGATCTGCAAAGTCCCTTCTGCTACGTCAGCTAACACAGCAGGTTCCAGGGACCAGGGTGTGGGCATCGCTGGGGGCCCTGATCCTGCCGCCCGCCACACCTGGGGAGCAAGGCACCCCAAAGGCCCCACCTCTAAGGGCTGGCTGGACAGGCCGGGGACTCGGGAAGGAAGAAACTCAAGGAACCAGGGACAGCGGATCATTCACACTCGGGATAAACACATCCCCCTCCTCACCCAGTGGCTGAGCACCTCCTGGCCCCTCCCACCCCGGGTTGCCATCTGACTGCCGAAGCCCACCCCGGGTGGGGGTCCTACCGGCAAGCAGGAGCGCTGTGCCCTGGCCGTTCAGGAAGCCCTGCACGCCGCCCCTCTGCTGAGCTGAGCGCCTGCCCCCTTCCGAGGCTCCGTGACGCCCCTGGGGCGTGGGGGCAAGCCCGCCCCAGAGCCTGGCTCTGAGAGCTCAGAGGAGGCAGAGACTCCCGTGCTGGCTGACCGCGAGCCCCGGGCTCCAGGGCAGTGGAGTGCGTCCCGACCACGTGAATCCTCGGTTCCCCCTGTGCTCTTCCGGACCCTTCCATCTGCGTCTCCTGCAGACCATCCCCGGGGAGGGTGGACGGGAAACGCGTCAATAGCTCGAACCTCCCCCTAACGAGCAAACCTCTCCTCAACCCCAACAGTGTTCTTCACCCCAAATGGCTCCAAAGAACGAGGACTGCCGGTCACAGGACCTGGTGCCAACAGCCACTGGATGGACGGGCCAGTGAAGGGAAGACAGTCACTACCATCTGTCCTTTGGTGAGGCCACTCCTTCCCCCCCTTCCACCAGCACCTCCAGACTGACAGCTCCCCACCGCACATCCTCGCTCGCCCCCCATCTTCCTCTGAACCTCAAGGTCAGCACGCCCAGACTACAGCTCATCCACGCCGCTCTCCAGCGGGCACCTTGCAGAGGGGTTCACAACTTCAGCGATCTTTAACCTTCTCCACCGGCCACTGATGCCCCGAGCCAGTCCGACCCACCCCGACCCTGTGCCTGCTCGTCGTGCTGACGCTCTGACCGTCTCCCAAGACGTCCCTCCATGTCCCCACCGCTGGCTGGCTTCCCACCTGCTTTCTCCTCGGCCACTCTGCCACCCAGCGCTGGCGGTCTCGGCCCCAGGCCAGTCTCGGTCTTCTCCAGGATGGAGGTTACACCGTATTCCCCCAAATCGTTTTCTTTTTAACAGAATTTGTTTTTTAGAGTAGTTTCGGGTTCACAGCAAAACTGAGGGGAAAACACAAGTTTCTCACAGGGCCCCTGTGCCCACGGCACGCACGGCCTCCCCGTTACCAACGTCCCATACCAGACGGGACATCTGTTCAACCGACGCGCCATAGCCGCCCGAGGCCCACCGCTGACATCAGGGGGACTCCCGGCAGCGTGTGTGCCGTGGTCTGGACACGTGGGCAGTGACGGCTGCCCGCCAGTACAGCCTCACGCCGAGTATTCTCTCTGCCCTCGAAATGCCCTGCGTTCTGCCCGTTCATGCCTCCCTCCCCCAGCACCCGCCTCCCCTGATCTTTTTCTGCCTCCACAGCTTCGCCTTTTCCAGAAGGTCTCCGAGCCGGGCTCACATTTCCAGATGCTCAGCACTCGGCGATCCGAGGCTCCTGCGTGTTTTCAGGGCTTCGTACCCACTTCCTCTACGTCCTCCCAAGTGTCTGCGCGTCGCTCTCACCTGGGGGCTCCGAGCCAGCTCACCGCTTCTGTGTACCCCAGTTCGCGGCCCAGGCAAGGGGGTGTCAAGCACTCCTGTTTCGCCTCAGCAGTCCCAACTCAGAGATCACACTCCACGGACAAGCCACGCCAGACTCCTCCCGAGTTGGTCCGGAGGCATCCGGACGCTCTGGACCAATCCCTCCATCCTCTGTCCACCCGTCACGACACTCAGGCCCATATAAATGCCGCCTCTCTGCGACGTCCCCAGTCAGATGGGACTCGACGTGAGCCTCTGTCGCAGACGGTTAGGTTATGCTTACTACCTGAGAGACAGGACCCCCGTGTCCTGTAAGTCCAGACAGTGACTGACGGACAGGGGCTCACAAATGCTGAAGAGGAATGACCTTAAACACGACGGGTTTGCCTGAGGACACCCTGCTCGGGCGAGAGATTATCTGATTTATGAATTAAACATGGCTCTCTGCTTCCGGCCGCTCGACCATTTCCGTCCTTATTAATTCCTGCGGGGACAGGTGGCCGGGAAAAGACAGCACACTGCAACGTGGGTTCCTCCGTTTGGGGGTGGGGGGTGGCGGGAGAGGTGAACGTGAGTGGGTTCGGGAGCGCTTGTCCTCAGATGTCCGGGCGGTGGTAGACCACAAGGGCTCTGGGCACGTGGCCGCCTTCCAGATGGGGCCCTCTGCCGGGCCTCGCCGCCCCCCATACTTTGCCAACAGGTACGTCAGGAGCACAGAGACCTCGCCACACGGCCCGGACTAGAGCGCAGGCTGGAAATGCTCCACGTTTGCACCCCCCGCGGCAAGTTCCGGAACGGACGGGCAACGCAGCACGCAGCTGAGGAAGGGGCGCAGGGGTGAGGCCACGGCAAGTGTCCCCATCCGTTCCTCCTGGATCTCCTTCCCAGAGCCGGCCCAGCTGCCTGTGGGGGCCTGGCACACGGCGGCCCGGGGGGACAGCAGAGAGAGGGGCCAGGGAGCGAGAGGCAGAGGAGAGGCAGGCGGGCAGGGGACCAGGGGACGAGGGGACGAGGGGACGAGGGGACGAGGGGAGCCGCGAGCTCTCCCAGGTGTAGACTACATGCTTCTGAGCACATCTGCCCCTCCAAAGTGAGGACGGCCAGTGCCGGTGAGGCGAGAGCACGGGTCTGCACTGCCCACCGGTGCGGCACCACCGCCACCCTCCTGCTACCCCCGCCCTCCTCACCACCACCCTCCTTCCTGCTACCCCCGCCCTCCTCACCGCCACCCTCCCGGCCTGCACAGGCCTGCTGGCCACCCTCCCCGCCCCCCCTTCCTGCGCCCTCCCCGTGACCCCATTGCCCCTGTTGCCCGAAGCCTTGACCCTCTAGTGACAGCGGGTGACACTG
>PITB01026810.1:0-21016 GCA_004024585.1 Paradoxurus hermaphroditus
TTTTTTTTTTTTTTTTTTAAATAATTAAGACGCAAAGGCCCCCAGACCGTATTTCCCAGAAGAATTATGTATTGGGGAGGTAGCTAATGCAACAGATGACAGATTGGGATTTCAAGGATGCTCTAAAATGCTGGGGGTGGGGTGGGGGGGTACAGTGAGCTGGGGTTTAAAATGCGATTTAGAATGATATTGAAAAAAACTAATGTAGTGGAAATAAGAGGTGGGGACTTTAATTGCCATTTGTGTTAAAAAAAAACAAACAAAAAACAAAAACAACCTGTGAAGAATGGTGAACGCCAAATTCAGATTACTCTTGAGGCAGGGGAGAGGGTGCGAGTCAGAAACATACAGGACTTGAAACTTGTTAGTAAGATCTGAAGCGGGCGGTCAGTCCACAGGTGTCGGTAGTGTTGTTGTCGTCGTTTGCCTTCAACGTTTGCGTAAACAGACTCCAGAAGCTTGGCCGACTGTTAGTTCAGTAGCTGTGATGGTGTATTTACAAGGGAAGCAGCAGATTAGTGCCCGATAAAATCCTGTTCGTGGCTCTTGACAGCCCATATTTGGGGTCCTGAGTGCCATATGTGTAGAAGGACCCTGTATGCGTGTAAATACTAGGGCGCGGCCAGAGATCATGGGTATGCGAACTAGTCTAGTCTTAGGGCAGTTAGTTGAAGGAAACGGATGGTATTTAGACCTACGAGCTGATTAAAGGGAATTACGATGGTATCTTCAGCCTTTTGAGGCTGTCACATGGAAGAAAGAATAGAGATTTCTTCAGGAAGGCAAAATTAGGGCCGTGGGTGGATTCCCTTTACTGACCAAAGGAGGAAGCACTTAGAACAGCCAGACCGCTGTGCGGGAGATCAGACCCACTTGAAGGCCAGCTCTCTGGAGAAGCCTCTCGTCGGTCAGGGCTGCCAGGAGGAGCCCTCCCGTGATGGGGAGTTGCCCGCGTGATCTTCAAGACCCCTCTTCTTCAGCTTCTAAACCATTGAAAACAGCCAGTGTGACCCCTTCAGCACTACGGTGTGGCAGTTGGGTTCAGGAAAGTGATTGGAGCCTTTTACGACTTTGTGCCACCTGGTCTAACTTCTGATGCTGTGCCTTCCACGCAGAGTGCCCGTGCCTACAGGAGGGTGACTCAGGTGACGTGATTGTTCGTCACACCTAGAGCTTACATGCCCGCATACACAGCAAAAGTGTAATTAAGGAAGCCAGATTTCCAGTGTGCCATCACAAGAATGTTCTGTGGGTCGGTGTCACTTTGACGTACTATTGGTTGAATGAGGTATCGTGATGAATGTTTTTAATAGAGTTTGCTCGAGATGGAAAATCAGAAATTTTGACACTGACACAACCTGAGTTCTTGGATTCTAATTTTTACTTTTAAAAAAATTTATTTTTTAATGTTTATTTTTTGGGAGACAGAGACAGAGTGCAAACAGGGAAAGGACAGAGAGAGAGGGAGTCACAGAATCTGAAACAGGCTCTAGGCTCTGAGCTGTCAGCACAGAGCCCGACGCGGGGCTCGAACTCACCAACTGAGAGATCGTGACCTGAGCTAGAGTCAGACGCTTAACCGACGGAGCCACCCAGGTGCCCTTCGGCACCAAATTAGAAGTAATTTTTACTTCTAAGTTGTAGCCTCTTCTGCCATGGAGCAGGTAGCACCCCACTATAGATTTAGTGAACGTTATCTTTAAGAATAAAAAGCTAATGGCTTCTTTAAAGTAATTGGAGCAGCGTAATTTTATAACAAGGAGTTTGCCTCCTGTAGTGTTATCAGTGGTGATCTGCGGTGGCGTGCGACCTATGCGTAAAGAATTACATGTGCACCATGCTTGAACTCTGAGACCCACGACCGCTCTGCCGGCGGTGGGATTTGGTGGCTCACATTTTGAGGATGAGAAACCCAAGGCCCCAAGGTCATAGAGTTTAGTGTTCTAAGGGACATTTTAGGAGGTCGGACTCCTCCCCACCCCTGAGGAGGAGAGAGGTGCTGAAAAGCCTAGTGACTTTGTCACAGTTCGACTAGTTACTGAAAGACTGGACGTGAGAATCTGAGGTTTTGGGTTTTGTTTTTTTTCACCCCAAGTATAACTGGTTTTCTGTTACATCTTGCTGCTCCTCAGATAATGCAGGTGACCTTGAAGCACCTTCCTAAAAAGTTGATCAAATTTTCTGTTTATATCCCTATCACTTTAGGTCTTTTTAGGGACATCATTATGGAAAGGAACTCCACTTTGAACTCTTTTGTAGAGTACAGATTTATCTTGAATATAAACAACTCCCTTCCTTTAATTTTAAAGTGTTCGTTAATCTGAGAACTGCATGTGGTTTTTGTCCTTGACCCTAGACCAGGATATCACCTTGACACTTGTGTGTTAAAGTGACCCTGCATTCCCGAGACAAATTGCGCATGGTCATGACATCCTACCCTTTTGAACATAGCTGGATTCACTTTGGGAGCGTTTTGTTGAAGATTTTTATGTATCTTCAGGACATCAGGGGTTATTGGTTTGTAGTTTTCTTGTGAGGTCATTGTCTGGTTTGGGGATCAGAGAATTACTAGCCTCAAAGAAGGTGTTGGGAAGTGTTCTCTCCTCTGCTGTTTTGTTTTGTTTTCTGTTTTTGTTTTTTTGGAAGAATTTGTGAATGATTGGCTAATTCATTAATCTTTTTAAACATTTGGTAGAGTTAATTCTTTTAAAATTTCTTTTAACTTAATTTTAACCATTTTTAAAATTCTTTTCAAACATTTAGAATTTACCAGTGATGTCTTCTAGGCTTGGGTTTTTCTTTGTGCAAAGTTTTTTGTTTTCTTTTTGTTGTTGTTGTTTTGTTTTGTTTTTTATCATTGATGTAACCTCTTGTTATAAGTCTTTTCAGATTTTCCATCTACTCAAGAGTCAATTTCAGTACTTTGTGTCTTTTTCTAAGCATTTGCGCATTTCACCTAGTTTACCTAATTTGTTGGCATATAAATTGTGCATCGTGTCTCTTTATAACGCTTTTCATTTTTGTAATTGATAGTGATGGGCCCTCTTCTTGATTTTAGTAATTTGGGTCTTCTCCACACCCATGACCCCCCCCGCCCCAGCCTTGGTCAGTCTAGCTAAAGGTTTGTAAATTTTGGTGATCTATTCAAATAATCAGCTTTTATTCGCTTCATTTTTTTTTTTGTTTCACTTATTTCTGTTGTAGTTTTTGTGTACGTGTATAATTTTTTTTTAGTGTTTATTTTCGAGAGAGCAAGCACAAACGGGAGGGGCAGAGAGCAAGGGGGACAGAGCACAGGCTCTGAAGCAGGCTCTGTGCTGACAGCAGCGAGCCCGAAGCGGGGCTCACACTCGTGAACTGCGAGACCATCCCCAGGGTCGAAGTCGGATGCCCAACTGACTGAGCCACCCAGTGGCCCCATTTCTCTTGTAATTTTTATTTTCTTCTTGTGTTTAGTTTTCTTCTAGCTTAAGTTGGAAGGCTAGGTTATAGATTTTAGATTTTTAAAAATACGGGAGTTCATAACTATAGATTTCCCTCTAAAGCGCTGCTTTCACTGTGCCTCATAAGTTTTGTACATTCCATTTTCAGTTTCACTCACTGCAGAGTATTTTCTAGTTCTCCAGTTTCTTCTTTGACGCATCGGTTGTTTAGCATGTGAGCATTTGTTAGTTTGTTGTTTAATTTCCACACGTTTGTGAATTTCCCATATTTCCTTCTTTATCAATTTCTGATTTCACTCCACTGTGGTCAGAGATCATACTTTGTATAGTTTTGGGTCTTCTGAATTTATTGAGATTTGTTTCATAGCCTAGTATATGGTCTATCCCGGAGAGTGCTCCATTGCGCTTGAGAATAATGCTCAAATTGTTGTTGAGTAGAACATTCTTATATCTAGTTGGTTTATAGTGTCCAGTTCTTATATTTTCCTGTTGATAGATATTCTACTTATTCTATCCTTTATCGAAAGTGGGTATTAGAGTCTGTCCATTTCTTCCTTCAGTTTTTTCACTTTTTGCTTCTTTGTGTTTGGGGGCTTTGTTGTTAGGAATATATGTTTACAATTGTTAGGTTTTTGGGATGGGTTGACCCTCATTTTAAAAATATCCTTTGTCTCTAGGAACCATTTTTGTCTTAAAATTTATCTTAAGTGGTATTGGTATATGCATTCCAGTTCTCTTTCAGGTATTGTTGGCAAGTTACACCTTTTTCCATCCTTTTACTGTTTGTGCATGCGAACCTCAGGTGCATATGTCTTGGCACCTGATCGTCTCAGTTGGTTGAGCATGTGACTCTTGACCTTGGGGTTGTGAGTTTAAGCCCCGTGTTAGGTGCAGAGATTACTTAAAAAATAGATGTATGGGGGCACCTGGGTGGCTCAGTCGGTTAAGTGTCTGACTCGATCTCCGCTCAGGTCTTGATTTCAAGGTTGTGAGTTCAAGCTCCAAACTGGGAGTGAAGCTTACTTTAAAAAAAAAAAAAATGTACGTAGCTATCTTGTAGACAGCGCACCCTTCGATGATGTTTATACTGTCAGTCTCTTGATCGGAGTGCTTAGTTCTTTCCCATTTAGTATAATTAGTGATAAGGAGGCATTTATATCTGCCACTTTGCTATTTGTTTTTGGTAGGTCGTTTTTGTTCTCTCTCTCTTCATTACTGCCTCCTTTGGTGCTTCAACAGACCGTTTTCTAGCATACTATTTTAACTTCTTTTTTCTTTTGCTACGCTTTTTCAAGTTTTTTTCTTCTTAATGATTGCCTGGGGATTACAACTGACCTCTTAAAACAATCTAGTTTGTATTAATGCCAACTTCATTCCAATAGTATAGGAAAACTGCCACAATATAACTTCATTCCCTCTCCCTTCTTTGTACTATTACTTCCTGCAAATTGTGCCTTTATTATTAAAAGCCTTTCAACACAACTTTAGGCAGTTGTCTTTTTAATTAGATAGAAAAAAGCATTGCAAGCAAAAATATATTTATACTGTCTTTTATATTTACCCTTGTAGTGACCTTTACTGATTTACTTTTTTTTTTTTTTAATGTGGATTGAGTTACTGTCTTGTGTCCTTGTATTTTAGCCTAAAGGACTCCCTTTAGTATTTCTTGTAGGACAAGTCTACTAGTGATGAATTATCCTATATTTATCTTGGAATAATTTCTCTTATTTTGAGGGGTATTTTTGCTAGATACAGTTACTGCTTGGCAGTCTCTTCCTTTAGCACTTTGAAATGCCAGCCTACTGCTTTCTGACCTCCTTAATTTTTAATTAGAAGAACACACAATGTGTCTTTTTTCTTTTGTTGCTTTCACCATACTGTCCAGTTTTCAACAGTTTGACTACGTGTGTCTGAGTGTGAATCTCTTTGAGTTTATCCTTCATGGAGTTCGTGAGCTGCTTTAGTGTGTGGATCAGTGTTTTTCATCACTTTTGGGACGTTTTTAGCCATTATTTCTTCAGATATTCCTTCTACCCCTTTCTCCCTTGTGGGACTTCGATAATGCCTATGTTAGTCCCCATGGATGGTATCCATTGGTCTCTGAGGTTATGTTAATTTTGTTCATTTTGGGGGGGGTTCTTTTGTCCTTTTCTTTTTTTTCCTTAGACTGTTTTTTTTTTAAGTTTCTTCAGAGAGAGAGAGAGAGAGAGAGAGAGAGAGGGAGAGAGAGAGAACGAGCTGACGAGGGGCAGAGAGAGAGAGAAGGACAGAGGATCTGAAGCAGGCTCTGTGCTGACAGCAGAGAGTCCAGTGTGGGGCTTGAACTCCTGAACTGCGAGATCATGACCTGAGCTGAAGTTGGACACCCAACCAACTGAGCCACCCAGACGCCCCTAGACTGGATAATCTTAATTGACTTTGAGTTTGCTGATTATTCTGTTAGCTCAAATATGTTGAGCCCCTCTGCTGAATTTTTTATTTCAGTTACTTGTGCTTTTCAACTTTAAAACTTGTGTTTTTTTAAATTTCTTTATCATTATTTTCTACTTGGTGAAACGTTGTGCTCATAACTTTTATTTTTCTAGACATGCTTTCTGTTATGCCCAGAATTCGGGGACCCCAAGAACCACCAGGGAGCCGAGTCCGATGCAAGAACAAAGAGCCTTTAATCGAGCTAGCTCGAGCTCAATCTCCTACTTGCACAGATGCAGCAGTAGATCGAGAGAGAGGGCCAGGTCCAAAAACACAATAGTTTTAAAAGGGGTCTAGGGCCAGTGGGAGGGGTGATGGTCGTGACCCTAGCCAATTGGCTGAGGAAGGGTCAAGGGTCCTGTTCCACAGGTCACTGGGCGTGGTTCTTTTGGAACCGGGAAGTTGCAGGTTTTGAGCAGGTACTGGGGGCTCAGGGTGGAAGACAGGAAACACAATGGAGTCAGTCCCAGTTTGCCCTTAAGCAAAATGGAATCAGTCCCGATTTGCCCTTACACTTTCCTTTCTTGTTTTGAACATATTTATAATAGCTGACTTAAAGTCTTTGTTTAAGAAGTGCAAAGTGTGGACTTCCTCAGGGACAGTTTCTGTTGGCTGTTCTTTCTTTCTATATACGGTTCATTCTTTACTGTTTCTTTGCGTGTCTGCACATTTTGTGCTTCAAAACTGGACTTTTAAAATGTGACAACTCTGCGAATCAGCTTCTCTCTCTTCTGGAGAGTTAGTGGTTGCTGTTTGTTATTGCTGCTATTTATTTTTTCGTGACTCGTGCGTGTATTTTTGTATTTTGTATTTTTTGTATTTTTTGTCCTGTGTGACCCCTGAAATCTCTGCTCATTTAGCTGAGTGGCTAGTGATTGGGCAGAGGTTTCCTTAGATACGTTGAAGCAGTAAATCTCGCATCATTTGCTGCATTGCCGTCTGTATGTGGCGCTTTCACTGTCCCAGCCGTTCGGAACCCTGCCTCAGCCTTCACATCACGCTGGTGTGCAGCTTCGAGATTAGCCAGAGGGAGAGATCAGGGCCTTCTGAGGTCTTTTCCGGGCACACGCACAGTCCTACACAGGTGAGTCCTAGAAACCTATGGACCCCCCCCACCCCCCCGCCCCCCGCCCCCCGCCGCTCCCCAGGTTTCCCTTTTAACCTTTAGGTCAGCCCTTTGTGGCCCCAGGTGGTAATGTTGCCTCAGGCAGCCACGATGTGAAACAGTTCTCCCTTCTTGTTTCTGACGAGAAACAAGATTAAGACTGGAAGCTTTGAGTCGGGTTAGATAGAGACAAGGCTCCAGAGTAGAGCTTTCCAGCAGGCTGTCACACAGCTCAAATGGTGACCGTTCCCTGGAGATGGCATTTCGGGCACCCGGAAAGCCATCTGGCCCCTTTGGTGTCTGCGGGGCTGCTGTTTTTCACAGCTACCGTAGTTGCGAGGCTGTTGGTTTTCAAGGCTACCACGGAGCCTGCCTGTGGTGCTGGAGGAGGGGGATGGGATTGGCACAAGTTAAAACAACACGACCACAGGAAGGTGGTTGGTTGTCCTTACCAAGATTTAGCCATTTTTCTTGAATAAATGCTCTTCAGAATATTGGAAGTCTTTAGTTAATTTCCAGAGTTCTGAAAAAGTTGATTTTGACAGTTTTTGGCAGTATTCTTGTTGCTCAAATGTAAGAGCAGATTTTTGGAGTTCTTTTTTCTGCCATCCTAAAAGTTAACTACCCCTTGGTACTTCTTCAAACAAGGAATCCTAGTGACACACACACTGTGTGCACTCTCGCCTACTTTGTCTCACGCTCTCTCTTCTCGTCCGTGTATTCGGTGTCTTGAAGTGGCCCCGAAGGAGTGCTCAGGAGCCCAGGTGCCTGTGACCGGTGGTCATGACTCTCACTTTATTAGAAATTAGAGGGGCAGCAGGTGTTAAGCACTTGACCCTGCAGACTCCAGATCGCGTCGATTTGCTGGATTGTTCTCTCATGTGTACAACTCTGCACAGAATCCTGTGAGGAAGTAAAGGCTTTCTCCCCTGAGTTAGGTTCGGAGGACACAATACTAATAGCAAAAATGGCCATTTCTTCTGGATACTGTTGGGATTCGAAATTTGGTCCAGACAGAACATTAATTTCTCTCTCTCAGATGTTATGGTCCCAGTGAACAGCTTGAGTTTTGTGTAATTTTTTTTAGTCTATCCACTTAAAATCTAAGTTGTCCTACATAATATAAATTTGAATTTCTCCTGTGACCAGAAGTGTTGCGTTATGGATATTGATTTTCTTACAGCCTTTTATTTCAGAGACAGTCAGTCTCCAATTGTATGAGAAGAAGTACAAAAAAATAACTAACTAACTAACTACAAGTGCCTTTTGTGCCTTTTGGTAAAAAAGTAGAGATTCTGGTCTGAAAAACTGTATGATTCCAGTTTACATTTTTTTTTTGCCATTTATGTGTTTGTGTATCTTTCTCTCACATGTTCGATAATAATTTAACCAAGTCGTCTAACATGTGGTATGAAATGATAGGACAACAGTTTTGAAATCTCAAAAAATAAAACTGGAAACATTTGCTTGTATTTTTTTTTTTCCCACCTCGAAGTGTTTTGTTAAGGAGACATTTCATACCGCCATCGACTCAGGGTAATAATAAAGGTGTTGATTGATTTTTGGATGACAAGGGGCTTCTCTAATTGCAGAATTTGACACTTGTGTCACTCGTTCGGTTTTAGGTGAGCAAGACGTGGAAGGTGATCGCGGAGGACGAGGTGCTCTGGTACAGGCTGTGCCAGCAGGAAGGCCACCTCCCCGCGAGCAGCATCTCCGACTACTCGTGCTGGAAGCTCATCTTCCAAGAGTGCCGAGCCAAGGAACACATGTTAAGAACCAACTGGAAGGTACGCAGTGGCCAGTGTCATTACCTGTCCTGGAGAACAGCCCGGAGGGACGCAGGGATCCAGGCCCCGGATGAAACCCTCAGTCCCTTCAGTTACGGCCCGAGGCGAGCTGCCAAGAGCAAAGAGGAGGGTGGTGGGCGTCCTGCCAGCTGCTGGCGATTTGTTGCCCGTTTCGTTCGCCATCAGAGTATCTGCCCCCCACCCCTTTTCAGCCACACTTCTGGGGAGCGTCCTGTTCCCTAGGAGAGGAGGGGCGAGGTTGGGGTGCCGACCCCTCCCCCCTGATGGCTAGGGTCTCCGGAGCAGCGCTCAGCAAAGTCCCCTTTCGCTTTCACCGACCCTGCCACGTCAACAAAGCAGAAGCGCCACCTGAATACAAAAGCCGGGCTGAAAACGCGACTTCCAGTAACCGTAGGGAGGTTGCTAAGCGTCTGAGTCCTGTCTTCTCTCCCCTCGCATAACCCGCTGGCTCGCTTCCATAGCATTTATCACTTCAGACTCTCGGCAGAAATATTAGGTCACAGCTAAGAACTTGCACGGCGGAGTGGTTGTATAGGAAGTCACTGTCAAGAACAGCATCACATAAAGCCGTCTTGAGGCTGACGAGACCACGGTGCGGCCGCGGCCCTCCTTCCTGCTTGGTAGCTGGAGAGCCCTGCGTGTGGAAGGGGTGGCACCATACACCCTCTCCCCCTCCTGTAGAGGCCAGTCCTGATAGACTTTGAGGTCAGCAGGCTTTTGCTCATTGCCGATGGTGACCTGTGTGCGTGGCTGTCCCCAGTCACCTCGTAACCTTATTAGTGACCAGGTACTCTTGATGTGGGCAGACTCGCACAGTGTCTAGCAAAGTTAATAAGAGCAGTGTTTCTTAACCCTAGCACCAGTGACATTTGGGGCCAGATAATTCTTCCCCGGCGGGGGCAGTGCTGCGTGTGACCAGCTTCCTTAACCTCTATGCAGTAGGCGCCAATGGCATTCTCCACCTACCACCAGTCGTGACCACCACCGATGGCTTCAGGCATGTCAGATGTCCCCGGGAGAACAAGGTGGCCCCGGGCTAAGAGCTGTCTTTCCAAGGAGAACAAGCACAGAGGCCTTTTCATAGACCGTGGAGACACGGCCGCTGAGTCAAAAGCACCCCGGCCCCACAGCCGTGTGCTCACCACATAGTAGCCTCCTGTGGAGGCCCCCCCAGCCTTCTCGCCCATGTGGCCTGTGGGAGGGAAGTCAGTGAGAGGCAGCCGCGGGGGTCTGACGGAGCTGCTTAGACGAGCCGGGCCCAGCCGGTGGGAGGGGCTGGAACCGGAGAGCCGGCGACTTGGGCATGACCCGGGGCCTTTCCCTCCGGGAAGCAGGGGCGGTTTCACTTGTGCACACGGGAGCTGCGACAGTCTGCGTTCACCGGCTCGAATTCCGAGTCGTCAGACCCCGAGAGAGCGCAGCAGCTGAGTTTTCTGCTTCCCCTGCGGTGACGGAGAAGGCCAGGGGGAGGCAGGGACCCCCTCCTCCGGCTGCAGGCGGCAGCAGTGATGATGTTCAGAGCCCTGCCTCCAAGCATCTGGCCCCCCGTAACCGTCGCAGGTCGCCTGCGGTTGACTGGAATGTCTGGTCGTCCTTCTCTAGCTGGCATAAAGTCATTTGTTCGGTTAGCGCTTGACAAACTCGACAAACGGTTGTCGAGTCAGTGAGCTGCAGTCAGGCTCTGGGAGTGTCTCCGCCCTTTCCCGGCCCTGCTAACAGTGAGCACTGTGCAAGGGGAACGTGGGCCGGGAGCCCTGCGCTAGCTGGAGTGGGGTTCTCCCTGCGGTTCCAGAGAAAACTCCATTGAAGCAGGGAAGTGGTGTGAGAGCAGGTTGTCTTCCCTTCGGAGGCCCCTGCTTTCCCCTCTCTAGGGTGGGGCTGGCGTTGCCCCTCATAGGGTTCATAGGGACTGTTTAGTGGTCCTCCCGCACAGCGAGGCCCGTGGCCGGCCTAACGATCTTGTACAAGTGATTCAGAAGTCACCAGAGGGCATACGGTGGAAAAACTGTCCGCCCCCTGCCACCTAGTCTCCTCCTCGGGAGCCACACTTGCCATGGGTTTTAGGGTTCCCTGTAAAAATAGCGTTTCCGTGAGCCTCTGACCTCCCGGTCTTCTTCCTTTCCCCAACCTGGTTTTTACCTCTGTGGGTGCAGTTTCTCGTTGTATCCTCTGAGTGTTCATAAGGGTTGTCAACACGTAAAACATCCCTGAATACCTACTGTCCTCAGAACCGCGCCTTTTACACAGACTGCGTTGGTTTCTTCAGATGCGTGCCAGCCTGTTGGTGCGCACACCTTGCCTTTCCAGCCCGTAATCCCCCTGAGCGCGAGAGCCGTGTCTCCCCCGGCCCGTGCCCCCCGGTTTAGTCCTCTTCTCGTGTGGGGTGACTCGCGAATACTCACACCCGAGCAGATTCGCTGTCCTCTTTGTCCTTTGACTTTGAGCACAAAACGCGGTAAGAAACGGCCGTGGAGCGTAGCTGCGAGCGAGGTGCTGCCTTCCGGGTGTCCCGAGAGAACCATCAACCGCATCCCTTCTCCCTACGCAGAGTCGCAAAGGCGCCGTGAGCGAGCTGGAGCACATTCCTGACGCGGTTCTGTGTGACGTGCATTCCCACGACGGCGTCGTCATTGCAGGGTAAGCAAAACCCATTCTTCACGCAGCAGTCAGCTCTTCATCTTAAGGTCTTTCGTGTTTCACGCGCCACCCTCCGAGTCCCAGTGACGCGATCTTCCCCTGAGAGTGTGTCTCTGCCGCCTCAGCCCGTGTGGAGATGGAGACTCCAGGATTCCGTCGGCCAGGACGGGAGAGTCTGCAGCGGGGGTGAGGAGCGCACGGGGTAGTGTGGACTCCCGTCCATTTGTCTCCATGCGTCTTTCCCAGCTTTTAAATCACTCTTGTGGTGTGTTAGGTTAGATTTTCATTACGGCAAACCGTCGGTGTTTTATGAAGACATAAAAAAGTCAAGCAAGAGTAATACGTGTTGCACAAACAGAGCCCGCTCTTACTCTCTTGTTGGGAGGCTGTTATGAGGAGGGGCCACGGCCACATATGCTCTTCCTTCCCCACTGCACAGCATGTATCTGCAGCTTAAATTGTCCCGAAAGAGGCCTTTTGAGTTGAGTTGTCACCGTTACCGAGAAATTGAATTTTAGCTTCTGTAAATTCCTCTGGCTTCTGTCCCCAGAGCCCCTTTTGTGAATTCTTCCTGTTTTACTACAGAAATGGAAAGCAGTTCCTGTATTCCTTTAATGTACAGTGAGACCAATTTCATCTTTGGATTGAGAAGTGGTCTTGACAGATATCCTATGTTTTCACTCATATGTAGATCTTGAGAAACTTAGCAGAAGACTGTGTGGGAGGGGAAGGGGAACAAATAGTTAGAGAGGGAGGGAGGCAAGCCGTAAGAGTCTCTTAAATACACAGAACAAACTGAGGTTGATGGGGGGCGGAGAGGGGAAAGTGGGTGATGGGCATTGAGGAGGGCACTTGTTGGGATCAGCACTGGGTGTTGTATGGAAACCAATTTGACATTAGATTATATTTAAAAAAATTAAAAAACAAATTTTCAGGAAAAGAACAAACATAAAAAAAAAAAAAAAGAAGCAGTCTTGGCCTGCAGTCTCAAATTGTTTACTTAACACTTGAAGTAGAGACCAGGACACTTGAACCCTGAGTCTGGATTGACTTTGGGGTGAGTCCTCTAGGAGAGGTTCCTGCCTGGAGGAAACCTACAATAAACCTTGGCCTGAACAGCTTGGTAGTAGGTGAGTCTTTTTCTTTACTTTTGAAAGAGAGAGAGAGAGAGAGAGAGAGAGAGAGAGAGCACAAGCAGGGGAGGGGCAGAGACAAGAGGAGACAGAGTTCAAAGCAGGCTCCAGGCTCTGAGTTGTCAGCAGAAAGCCCGATGCAGGGCTCGAACCCACAAACTGAGATCATGACCTGAGCTGAAGTCGGATGCTTAAATTACTGAGCCCCCCAGGCGCCCCAAGAAGACTCTACCCTTAAGCATTCCTTGAAGGGCACCATTTGAGTTGAAACTCCAAACAGATTAGTTTAAGGTTCTGTGATCCGCAGTGCCTAGAAAAAGTATCTTTTTTAAACAAGATCTGCTCAAGAGGAACACTTTTCCTTAGCTTTTGTTTTGCTGGCCACAATTTAGAGGTTCATGCCCTTGGTGTAAATGCCTAGGACCCGTCTTTTCAGAAAGAGGAATGGACCACAAACATGGAAGCACGGCTTCTGGCTTCTGTCTCTCATTGCCGAAACGTGGGCCTGAGAGCTCCTGCTGCATAACGTCCTTCCTGCCCCCAGATTCTAAGACTCCATGGTAACTTGGAAAGGACCAAGGACCTTCTGGCTTGAAGCGGTCTCCTGGTGTGTCAGGAGGCCTTTGAGGACAGAATATTGAGTTTGGACTGAAAGAAATTAGAGATAAAGGGGACTGGAGTCTCAGAAGCCAAGCACGGATTGATCTGGACTCGGACCTCACAAAGGCAGGCCGGCCACGAGTCTTTTCCTGCCTCTCCGTTCCCCTGAGGTCCGCTCGATGTTACAGATTGTGCCAACACAACGCAAAGCGATGGCAGAGTTTCGTGGGTCGATAAGATGAAACGTGATCTGTGGGTCGGAGAGGCTCCTCCCGGCTCCTCTTTCTAAGAGAGCCTTACGTTGATGGCCTAGCATTGGGTACTTCAGTCTTGCTTGTGTGTAGAGCATCTTGTGTTTATCATTAAAATTTTATCTGGTGGTTACGATGCTTGTTTTCTAGGTCAGATCTTGAATCCCTTTTCATCTGAGACAGCGGTGTTTGTGGTTACCTCATTCCCAATCGACGTCGTATTCACCCGGCTTTGTGCAGCCTGTGTATCTCCAAGGAGCTGCCTGCAGAGACACCGGCCACTTTGCCGTCGCTCTCCCCTCTCTGTAGCCCGTGTTGCTCTGCTCCTGCTTCTTTTCCTTCTCTCTCTTTGATCACAGGCAGAATTTGTTCAGTTTCATGCACTTAGAGCTAAACTGTGTAACATCTTTGCACTGAGACCTAGTAAGTTTCTTTCATTTAACTGACAGCAAAGGCTGTTACAGAACCTCCTGTTTCTTCCCATCTTTTCCGTTTTTCCGGCCTCTGTGTGAGAGTTCCTGCTTCGGAGCCGCACTGCTCAGGCCTGGAGTAATCTTCTTCCCTTAGCCTTGCAGGTGACCCCGTCTGGGGCCCGCCTTGCTCCGCCTTTCACTCAGAAGCGGAGTAACCTTCAGATACTTCGCTCAAACCCGCCCGCCCAAGACCCAGACCTCGGAGGGGCAGGCCCGGGACGACGCCTCTTACCTCAGACTGGTCTTCCAGCAGAGTAAGCAGATGTTATTCTCCGGGCTTTCGCTCTTTTGCTCTGTTTTCCGTGAGTCTTAGCTTCCCTTACTCCGGCACAGATGGTAATTTCCAGTTCCCTTTTCCTGATGTTCCGAGCCCTTCGAAATTGGTTTCCAACCTACCTTTCTCCCGATTGCTCTCCTCAGGGTAACTTTGGGTTTTCCTACAGTGTCCTGATTGCCTCTGGCCATGTCTTCTTTATTTTTTAAAACTGAGATATAAATCCTTTACCATAAGATGTACTCTTTTTTAACATGTTTTTATATTTTATTTTTGTTTATTTAATTTATTGTCACCCTGGTTTCCATACAACACCCAGGGCTCATCCCAACAAGTGCCTCCTCAATGCCCATCACCTACTTTCCCCTCTCCCCCAACCCCATCAACCCTCAGTTTGTTCTCAGTATTTAAGAGTCTCTTATAGTTTGCCTCCTTCCCTCTCTGTAACTTTTTTTTCCCTTCCCTTCCCCCATGGTCTTCTGTTAACTTTCTCAAGATCCACCTATTCATGAAAACCTATGGTATCTGTCTTTCTCTTATTGACTTATTTCACTTAGCCTAATACTCTTCAGTTCCATCCACACTGTTGCAAACGGCAGGATTTCATTCTTTGTTATTGCCGAGTAATATTCCATTGTATATATAAACCATGTCTTCTTTATCCATTCGCCAGTCAAGGGACATTTAGGCTCTTTCCATATTCCGCTGTTGTTGAAAGCACTGCTATAAATGTTAGGGTACAAGCGCCCCTAAGCATCAGCACTCCTGTATCCCTTGGGTAAATTCCCAGCAGTGCTATTGCTGGGTCATAGGGTAGTTCTATTTTTAATTTTTTGAGGAAACTCCACACAGTGCTCCAGAGTGGCTACACCAGTTTGCATTCTCACCAACAGTGCAAGAGGGTTTCCGTTTGTCCACGTCTTTGCCAGCGTCTATAGTCTCCTGATTTGTTCATTAAAATGTACCCCTTTAAATTGCAGAAGTCAGTAATTTCTAGTGTATTCATAAGGCTGTGTAGCCATCTACCACTGTCTAATCTAGAACATTTTCATCACTCTAAAAGGAACCCCGTCCCCATTCTTTAAGGCCCGACTCAAGTCTTCTCTCCTCCCGTGGGCATCTACAGTCCCCTGGCCTGTTGACCCCCATACCAGTATCTGCCCGCCTCCTGACTCCTGGAGAAGCGACTGTCTGTAGCTTCTAGTCCAGCCTCACCTTGATATTTTTGTTTTCTGCCATGGCTTTGCTTTGAAATAATTCACAGCCACGTATCTTCTGTGCAGTTAATTTGTAAGCTTATTTGCAATTTGTAATTTGTAAGTTAATTTGTGATTTGTTAATTTTAGTTAGAGAGCAGGAGAGGGGCAGAGAGAGAGACAGAGAGAATCTGAAGCAGGCTCCACACTGTCAACACAGAACCTGACATGGGGCTCAAACTCACATACCGTGAGATCATGACCTGAGCCGAAACCAAGAGTTGGACGCTCAAATGACTGAGCCACCCAGGCGCCCTATAAACATGTTTTCTTAAACCTGGAGGTGGCATGTAAGTGTCCTTAGCTGCCACAGTGCTTGTACATCATTTTGTCTGAGAGAAGGATGACAGTTTAACACACAGACCCCCATCCCACTTGTTTACTGCACATTACATGGTAAACTGGAGAAGTCTCTAATTTCTCTTGTCCGTTCTTTGATTTCTTAGTCTTTTCAACTTAGGATCATGTAGTTTGTTTTTTTAATTTTTTTAATGTTAAGTTTTGAGAGTGAGAGAGAGTACGAGTGGGGGAAGGGTAGAGAGAGAGGGAGACACAGAAACTGAGGCAGGCTCCAGGCTCTGAGCTGTCAGCACAGAGCCCGATGTGGGGCTCTGACCCAGAAATCACGAGATCATGACCCGAGCCGAAGTCGGACACTTAAATGACTGAGCCACCCCGGCACTCCAGAATCATGTTTTAACCTGGAAGGAACTGTCGAGGTTGACTGTTCCAAAGCACTTGTTTTGTGTGGCTGACCGAGGCTGAGGGGTCTGGCGAGCCGAGACTGGCATGCGCGTGCACACCGTTCTGCGGTGCCCATGTGGACAGCCGGGCGGTAGGGCTGCCTTCCTGAGCCCTTATTTGCGCCTGTGATGGCTTGTACTACCAGTCTTCTTTAAAAATTATAAAACATTGCTGCTTCTAGAACCTTTACATTCCATAGAAGTGTGTGGAATAAAGAATTACGCGTCTTCTTTTATGCGCTAGCCTCATTATCTTCCTAGGCTAGAGTCCTATTTGTGGAATTACTGCATTTAGGGGAATAAATTTTCACATTTTCCAGATTAAGAAATTATTTTTAAATATTTTTTAAGCCAAAACCAAGAGTGGGACGCTTTACCAACTGAGCCACCCAGGTGCCCCAAGAAATTACTTTGAAAATGCCCCAATAACCCTCAACTTCTTTCCAGTCTAATTTTTTGTTTTGAAGTCTCCAAACCGTCCCTCGAGCCTGCTCTCCTGCGTACACCTCCCTCCTTTCTGTCGGTGCCACCAATAACAAGAGCGGACAAGTTCACATCTTAACCTCCCGCGATATGGCTTCCATCCCAGCCCTTCCACACAGCTCCACGCTCACAGGTCACCGGTGCTCACGAACCAGCGGCCTTCTCTTGGCCCATCCGCTTCCATGCTTGGCAGTGTTGGGTCTCGTTAACTGTACCCCTCTTAAAATGGTGGGGGTGGTGAATTGAGCGTCTCTGTACCCTCAGAGCCATACACGGGGCCCGGCACGCAAGAAACTTTGAGGGGAGTGTGTATGGAATCAAAACTCCTCACGCTTCTGCGACCCTGTACTCGCTGGGCTTTCTGACTGCATCTGTGACCTCCCCAGGCTCCTGCTGAGGCCCTTCTTGCCTGTCTGTGGTCTCATTGGGCCACTCAGCAGCGGTCCCAGAGAGACCTTTAGCCATCGTTTCCTTTGCTGGGTGGAAAAGTAGAAGTTCCTTCACCTGAGACTAAGTCAGACAAAACCTATACTTTGTTCTTTCAGCTACAACTTCCCATTTTTTTTTTTTTTTTGGATAAATTTTTTAAAAAATGTTTATTTTGGAGAGACAGTATGAGTTGGGGAGGGGCAGAGAGAGAGAGAGGGAGACACAGATTTGAAGCAGCCTCCAGGCTCTCAGCACAATCCGACACAGGGCTTGAACTCCTGAACCGCGAGATCATGACCTGAGCCGAAGTCGGATGCTTAACCCAGGCGCCCCCTCCCATTTCTTTAACCTGAGGGAAATCTGTGTGCCGAAGCCAGCAGTCTCCACAGGAAGCCACCTGTCTCCAGAATCCACCCCCTGGCTGCGTTTCCTACGTGACGGGGCGCCGCCCCTGAGACGCAGTGAGGTCTCTGTGTGCTCTTCCTCGTATTTAGAAGAAGAGCTGTAATCTGGGCAGTTTGTGGATAATCCGTGATTAGGAAGTGTGGTTTTTGTGTTTCTTTTGGTGATGACAGCTCTGAGAATTTCAAAATGTTTCTCAAATTCAGTTGCTCGGAGGAGAAGAGCTTAGGAGAACACCCCTGTCCCGTTTCGTGATGCTCCGACTGTTCTTGTCCCCGGTTGCCCTCTGCAAGGGAAGTGCGCTGACAACAGATGACCTCATGAGTTCAGAGAGGCCACGTTGTAAACCCGAGCCGAGGGTGTGGGTGTAACGGGCCAGAAGGAGGTTTGCTTTACTGCCACTTAGTGAAGGGGAGTGCCCCAGGCAAGCCGCGCAGGACAGTCACTGGGGGCTCGCCCGAGGCCTTGTGCGCTGCCCGCCATGAAGCCGCTCGCTCGCCAGAAGCTCCTGTCGGATGCCCGGGCGTATGGTGGTGTCTTGCAACAAGCTCCCTCCTCACTGCCTCTTAAGATTCCCAAGTCAGAAGCGTTTCGGTTTGCAGAAGAGAGCGTGCTTCTCCCCCCATTCGAGGTCCTCTTCCTTCCTCCCCTTTTGGTTTGAGAAATAGGAAGCGCCCTCTCCGTGTCGAGGTTTTTCTCAACACTCCTCGGTGGTTTCCCACCCTGTCCTCTGCTGACGGGAGCCGCCTTCCCAGGGCACAGGTCCTGCCTGTCCCGGAAGGAGCAGGGGCCGCGTCGCAGTGCTTCTCCTCTGCCGACGGGGGGCGGGGCGGGGGCAGACTAGCGTTTGTCGCTGTGGAGTAGGAGTGCTCTTCTGTCCCTGAAGACACTGCCGTCCCATTTGGTCTCTCTCATTTTCACCCGCCTCTGGTCCCTCTGAGGCAGGCGCGCCCGAGCAGACATGTGACCAGAGGGCCGGCACCTCTCTCCGGCAGCCAGGTGGTTCCGGCTTTACCTTTGTGAGCTCTGTCTGTCCACGCAACTGGACGCCAGGGCTTCCGGGCTTCTGTAGGTGGGAAGCGGAGCTTTGAGCGTCCGGTTTCTATAGTAAAATAGACCATCTGAGTCTCCTGTTCAGTTTGCACTTGCAGTGGAATTTTCTCATCATTTCTGATAAGAACTACAGGAAAATAATGGTTCGAACAGTCCTGTGCCTAAGGTGACTTGAAATACCCTGCTTTGGGCCATTTTTTCCTCTACTTTTCCCCAGTAATTAAAAATGTGCCTTTTAGTTGACCGTGTACCATGCCACACATGGCTTTCCTCTGAAATCGTGAGTATTTGCCTCCCTTTTTAAAATCTATCCTACCCAGGAGCTAAAGACAGCAAGGACAGGCTTTAATACTCAGCTCGCTTTAGGCGAGTGTATACAAAACGGGTAATACCTGTGAATTGCTTCGAGACCTTTGAGGTGACGTGGTGTGTAAATAGAGACCGGTGATGACAGACGTCCCCTCGCTTATACGTGGTGAGGACCTGCTTTTATCTTGCTGCTTCTTAAGGCGCTTTTTCTCGATGGCTTTGCTTTCAACCTTGGCTTATATAGATTTTGTGCCGCTCTCATTATGACAGCGGACCGTTTCCCATAAGGAATTCGATCATTATCCGCTAGGGACCTCTTTTTAAAAATACTTCTGAATTTATTTATCTTCTGCTGTGAGGGGTACGTGCTCTTCTGGTAAATAAGTCTGAGGTAAGGTATTGATACGAGGCTGGAGAAGAGCATACATTTATTATAGCCTTAATGAAGGAGCTCCAGAATATCCTTAATAAATACTGGTGAACTCGTGACTGCCCTTCCCCGTCTCTGGCTCTCCGAGGAGTAATGGGAAGGGCCACAGCTACAGAAACTCTGCATAACCATCCTCGACTCCAACTCTATTGATTGTGATTAACCAAGATGTATGGAAAACCGTTTTAAGTGTGTAGTGCATGTATCTCGTAAGGTCCATTAAGATGTTCATTATTTTTCAATTGATGCGTCTTCAGCCGCACTCGATGTCTGTAGTGGTGCTTTTCCACAGAAAGACTGCACTATGGGGTTGAGTCATTTTGTTAATTGCATAATACAATGCGGTCATGTTTCACAGAAAACAGTCAATACTCTCGATTTCACTGATTTGCGCTCTTTGGTTATTACTAGATAAAGTAGGGAGCATGTGCATAGTTCTTAGAGCCTCTACATGTTAAGGGAAAAAATGTTTCTTGAAATGCGGGACCTCTGCCGAATTGCTTTGGAGGCTTTAAACCACTTCTGTCTTCTGAGTTTAAGTGGGTAGATTCATTCATTCAGCATTTACTAAGCACAGACGAATCCTGCAGACGCCTCCCTTGCTCCCAGGGCGGCACGGGCTACAAGTTCAGGCGGCCGCAGAACAACGCGGGAGACTCAGGGGAGGGGAAGAGCAGGGCGCCCCCCGTAGCACACTCGGGAGAGGCCCCCGGTGCAGGCTCGGAGTCAGGCTGGCTTTCTCCTGGGACGCGGCGTCGCAGCTGAGTCTGGAAGGATGAGTGCGAGTTGGCAGGCAGAGTTTTGTACGAGGCAGGGATGCAGATACGTTCCCTACATGCTGCCCTTCCTCAGTCCCAAACGTAACATGGACATTAGTATCCATCTCAGCATTTATGATGGCGTTCGGCTTCAGAGTCCTTCTTAACACAGGGCTGCAGGCACCTGCTACCAGTTTCTTGGATTTGACACACAAATGGAATCATTTGCCTTCCTGGCCTGAGGCCTCCTAACAAGGCTTCTTTTGGCTGGCGTGCGTGTCGGTCAGAAGAGAATCGTGACTTCGGTTTGGGGACGGTTGTACGAACGTGGCTCTGTAGAGGGTGAAGTGTGGTCAGCCGTTCTGTACAACCTCCCACATCCCCGCGAAGTGCCCGCGGGCGGCACCGCTGCCCCCTCCCGGCCTCCCCCTCCTTGCCGGCATGGGGAGTCTTTTTGTTGGCTTCCTCCCTTCCGGTTAGAGACAGGGGTAGAATTGACGGGTTAGGTTCAGGAGCTGTGTCCTGCAAGCCTGAGTCACAGTACGGAAAACGATAAATTCCTTACGTTGCACTCGAATGGGGATGGTTCTGAAAAGCTGTGCTTGTTTACAGACACTGTCCTCTGAGGAGGCGACAAAGCCTGGGGACCTGTTTCCATCCCAGCGGTGCCACTAAAGTGTTTTTAGTGACCTTGGGTAAGTCACTTAACCTCACTGCATTCTTAAAACAACCCCCTGGCTTGTTGTGAAGAGCCTTGGGGAAAAAGCGTTCTTAGCAAATAAGTACGGGCACCTGGGAGCTCGCTGTGAACACCCCCTTCCTCCTCTGCGGTCCCCCCTTTGGATATTTATACAAGAAGAAAGGCTAAAGGTGGTGGGGTGTTTTTTTGTTTTTTTTTTTTTTAGCTGTCCAGCATTTCTTCTTTTCCTTCGGGTCTCTTAGTCCAGATGAGTA
>PITB01026811.1:0-21027 GCA_004024585.1 Paradoxurus hermaphroditus
GTGGCTCTCTCACTTCATTTCGCCTGACCGTCCGTCCTTCGTGGACCCCTAGATTCGCCGGAACAAGGACCGACCCCGGCACTGCAGCCTGCTTTGGATTCTGTATCTCCCTCTCGCTCTCTGTCCCTGCCCCATTCACACTCTCTCAAAAATAAACATTTAAAAAAAAGAGAGAGAGAGAGAGAGAAGAGCGGTTTTAGCAAGTGTCAAAAGGATATTTTACGAAGTACTTTTCCTTATGATAATTTCTTTTCCTTCATATTTCCTCTGCAGTTCTTTGGGCACTGAGGCTTAGCTATAAAGTCTGTTGGGGAAGCAGAGGGCAGTTTACCAGAACATTGAGGTCCACAGAGCAGGGAGACCCATGAAGAGAAGGAAGAGAAGCAGAACAAAGACTTGAGGCCACAGAGTCCCTAATTTTCTCCTTCCTCCACCCACAGGACTGGACCTTAAAAGAGGAGGTGGCAGAAACTTGTGAGCCAGAACTCTGCACCCCAAAGAATTGTGGGGAAGACAGTACACTCTAAGATAAGCATTTAGTGTGGGATTAAGACAAATAAGGTAAAAGATGTGTGCCCGGGGTCCCGCCTCAGTTCCCTTCTCCTGGAACATGCCAGGCTAAGAAGTTCCCAGAAGGCTGGCCGATCAGGAGAGGCCGGGAGAGACCTCACGATCAGAAGGCATAATCGAGTCTGTACTCGGCAGCAGCAAGGAGCCAGTGCAAACCCCAGAGATGGGACCAGACAGGCAGTGACAGCCAGCTAGCTAAGATGGGACCAGACAGGCAGTGACAGCCAGCTAGCTGTCCCAGGCATTGGCTGCCACACCACAGCAGGACCCACTCAGGCCTGAGGGTCAGCACAAGTAGGAGGTGTCTCCCTCCACCCAGCTGCCCCCCTGTGAGGTTACTAACCTGCTTCTTAACCAGACACCATTCAGGGAGAAGAAGACTCACAAAAGAGGGAATCGGCATTTACACAAAAGAGACTTAACCTGAAAGCAACTATCTTCAACAGGAAGGGTCTGAGTTACCCTTACTTAGCAAGCCTAAGTGTCTCCCTCCTAGTAGAACGAAGATGTGGCTTGATGTCCAACTTTTTCAGTGACAGAATCATGATTTTCAGCTGCATACATTGCAAACCAAATTTCAGATTATACCATCTCCCCCCTCAACCTTGCAGGTAGACGTGACTATGTAATCAGGTTATGACAGTAAGAAGAAGAGAAATACTATCTGAGACTCCTACAAAGTCTCTCAAAAGAATGGGAGCAGAGACTTTTCTCCTTCCTCCATTCTGTTGCCAGGAAACTGGCCATGATGACAGGTATCCCAGCAACCATTTTGGACCATGAGTCCATGGCCACTCTCCAAGAAAGGAGAACAAATAGCTAGAAATAGTCAGTCAGGGTCCCTGAGGACTTTCTGGTACCACTGTATCAGCCCTGAAACCTTCCCCTTCAGACTATTTTTTAATGTGGAAAATAAAGTAAATCTTGGTTAAGTCTCTATCATTTTCCTTTTATTTGTTGAAATAGTATACAGTTGAAGAAGTCTGATAAAGTCATTTGTGAGCAATAGGCAATAATAGCGAATGAGAAAAATATAATTCTTTACACATCTAAGATATACCTCTGTATAACACATATTTCTATATAATATATATAAAAATATATCTCCAACTACACATCTATTTGTCATGTTTTATAACACATTGGTACCAGTTACTTATATGTAAACAGAGTAGGGGCCAAAGTCTATTTTAAAAATAACTATTAAAAATTATCCTCACAGGTGAATTTAGGCATTTGAGGGAAAAACCGAGTTGGTCCTATTGTCTTAAAAGAATGAAAAACTGTTTAACTGCTTGTTCCAATAGAATAGAAACATAACTCGATTTTCAACAATTCTATGCATCTGTGACCTGGGGCAGTCTCAAACAGAGCCTCAAAACCTGCCCTCTCTGAACAAGTTTCTCTCTTACTCCCCCAAAGTAGCCTGAGATAAAAAGCGTGAAAAGCATTCAGTGGAACTTCAATCATGCAATGATTGTTTCAAAACTGCATTTTGACATTGCTGTATGCATGAGTCAGATTGATAGCACACCGTTTGGAATTTGCCGAGGCCTTTTAAAACTCAAATGTATGGCAGCAGAAAGGGGCTTAACAGTTAGCAAAATAGGAGTTATTTCCCCAGAGTAACCAAATCAAATTGTGGCCGATCTGTTGCTGGTTACTTGGAATTATTTATGTTCCTGTGAGAATAAAGAATCTAAGGGAAGGTGTTTTTTTTTTTATCCTAATGATAAATACGCAGAGACTGTAAAACTGCTTGTTAGCTGGCATAGACAATTGTATTAAAGAAAAACCTTGTAAATTTCAAAAGCCTACGAACAAGACATAGAAAATTGCCCGAGTTTATGGTGCTATTTATCAAAAGACTTCCGTAAGTGTTAGAAACTTACGCGTGTGCTCGTATGACAAAAATCCACACCGCACCTAAAATGACACAGAATTCTCCTTTTCAAAAAAAAAAAAATCACAACATCAACGCTAGCCCATTAAGAGGGAGTTAAAATGGACTAGACCCATGCCTTTATTATTAAATGACTTGCAAAAGCATCAAAACCTCATCACTTACCCAGGCAGGCAGAGAAAGTGAGAAAAAATTTAACTGATTAGACTTGAAAAATGCTGAGCAGCTATTCTGCAATATTGCATTAAAAAAACATATGCTTTCCATTCCTGAACCTTACTTCAAATTCCACCAGAGCCGCGCAGAGCTTAGTTTTAAAAGCTAAATTTCAGTGAGCAGGAATTCAAAGCTTGACTGTACTAAAGCTCTTACACAGAGATCACTATCAGTAAAATTAACACTAAAACTAGGAAGAAAAGGAAACTCTCAACGTGGGCCATCACCTGTGTGATAATGTGGCCACACTGACCCTTCACTTGTCCTGAGGGCTCGGGCCACGAGAGGCTGCGTATTTGTACTTCCTAAATCCCACAGGGCGGGGATTTATACGATTTCATTCACTGAGGTCTCCCATCCAGCATCGAGAACACGACCTGGCACATTGGAGATTCTCCAAAAATATGTGTTCGACAAATAAAAGAACAGAAATAGGACAGAAATCGCTCAGCTGAGATAGGCAACATGGCTTTCTAGGAAGACGCCAGTGGAATTCTCAGCGTGACAGAGCAGTGCAGTTAAAAACCTCAGCTCTGGGTGCACATTCTCCCTGAGACGTCGGGCGCAACATTTAACAACCTTACGCCTCAGGCTCCAACCCTACAAAATGGGGAATAAGAGCTGGTAGGTTGCAGAGGATTAAATGCTATAATGTATGCAAATCACTAAGCAGAGCGGTTCTCAACTAGGGTGATTTTGCCTCCCAAGGGACATAGAGCGACGTCTTGTGGCATTGTCAACTGCCACAAATGGGAACGAAGGGCTACCGGCATAGAGGGAGCAGAGGCCAAGGACGCTGCTCAAGATTCTATAGTGCTCACGACAGCCCCCTAGAACATAGGATGTTCCGGCCACAAATCATTAGCGCCCTCGTTTGCAAACCCTTCCTGAGCATGATGTCTGATCAGAGAAAGGACTCAGTGGGTGCTTCACATAGGTAAGGAAGAAATGGCGAAGACATAAAAGGAAAAAGGAACCTGGCACCTGTTTGCAAGTTGGTGCTTTCCTTTCTGAAGCTCAGATTCGGTATCTTCTTGGTTTCCACAGTCCTGTCCAGAAGCAAGGGAAGGGTTGACGCCTCGGCATGGGAGAGGGAACAGCCTCTGGGGTCCATGTTGCGTTAGCCCCATAGCTTTTTGTTAAAAATTCCTTCCTTCCCTGCCAGTTTCAGAGAGAGAGAGACGCCTGGGGCACAGTGCTCTAGCCTGCGGAGCTACAGGGCAGGATTTTAAACGGTTTCGTAGAAAGACTAACTTCAGAGCAAGAAGTGCCAGGGAAGCCAGGGCCCCTCTTGCAAAAAGTGTGTGCAGTGTTTGGGTAGGAACCTTGATATTTCCCCATTTGTACGCAAAAGAATTTTAAAAAGCAGCTTGTCCCAACTCCTAAGCTGGGTCAGATGTTCGCCCTCTAAAAACCTTCCTAATATTCTCCTTATCACAACCCTTAACATTAGACCTCCTGGAGTCAACAAGTTCTTTTTTAATGCTTATTTATCATTTAAAGAATTTTTTTTTAATGTTTATTTGTTTTTGAGAGACAGAGCACGAGTGGAGGAGAGGCAGAGAGGGGGAGACACAGAATCCAAAGCAGGCTCCAGGCTCTGAGCCGTCAGCAAAGAGCCCGACGCGGGGCTCGAACTCACAGACCGTGAGATCATGACCCAAGCTGAAGTCGAGGCTTAACCAACTGAGCCCCCCAGGTGCCCCGCTTCTCCGTCATTCTGCGGCCGTGCAGTCGCTGTAGCCCACGGTCTGACGCACAGCTGTCCTGAAGCAAAGCCTGTCTGTAACTGCAACACGCTCGGGATGAATGGCAGGGCGTACAAGGAGTGTGGGGACAATTTTAAGAACATATTTCTGCAGGCGGCTTTTAGGCAGCGTGCAATTGCACCCAGGTTAAACTGCCTTGAGGAGGCCCTAATAGGGGGCCTGATGGCTGCGGGCTGCACCTGTGGGTGTGCACACTGCACGCACTCACACGCCCTTCCCTTCCCCCCGCCCCCCCGCCCCCGCAGCGCTCCTCCTCGAGCTCCAAAAACCCAAAGACAAACAAGCCGAGATTTAGGGATCTACAAACATCCCAGATAACAAAGCCCTACAGGGGACTGTCTTTCAACCCAGACATCACAACTGCCCGATTTTTATCATCTGTCACGTGGAGGTGATTTGAAAGCAGACTTTGTGGACATAATGAATAAGACGGGCTTAAAGAAAATGCCATACATCAATCCCTCTGTTTAATGCAGAGACCTTTAAAAAGCAGGGACGCCAAGACATTTTCTTAGAGAGCGAAGGGCCCCAGAATTTATCTCCTGTTGCTGTTTTTGTTGGTCTGTGGGTGGCTTTCAAGGCCAAAACACCCTGCCCGCTTTGGTCAAATTAAAACCCACTCTCCACCAGACTCTGGGGCCACAGCCGGTCCACCACCTGCTCTGCTCGGCACCCGGTTTGGGCTCAGTGGGCAGCAGGCCATCTCACAAACAAGATTTCAACCGAGACACAAAGACACAGGAAGAAAAGAAATTTACAGTGAGACTGTAAACAGAAGAGGAAAACTCATCCCTCTTGGCTCTGAAGGGTGGGAGCCTGATCATGGGTCTGTGCCCAAGGCTGCTGGAGTCCAAGGCTGAAGGCTGTAAATTGATACATGAGAGCAAAGATGATTGGGCCGCTAACATGAGCAGTTGACGCGAACCCCCACCGAGAGAGCCCCTGCTGGGAAACTGGCATTCTCTCCTCTCCTGAATGCTACTCAGAAACAGATTGTTCTCTAAGCGGCTGTGTGTTCTGAGAAAGGTCAGGGAGAGGGATGAAAGGGCCTGGGTGGGCTAGGCCTCTCCTACCATCTCTCCCTCTACAGCAGAGCCCACAACCAACCCGGCAACGCTCCTTCCAAAAATTCATCAGGACGCAAGGACAAGAAAAATCACTCACATACCAGTGTTAAAAACAAAAAACAAAAACAAAAGCAAAATCAAACAAACAAAAAAACTGAGAAGCACCTGGGTGGCTCAGGTGGTTGATCATCTGACTCTTGATTTCAGCTCAGGACAGGATCTCAGGGTCGTGGAATCGATCCCTGCATCCGGCTCTGTGCTGAGCATGGAGGCTGCTTCAGATTCTTTCTCTCTGCCTCTCCCTCCCTCTCTCTCTCTGCCCCTCTCCCCCACTCACTCTCTCTAAAAAAAATTGAAAATAACCTAAAATGTCCATTAATGGAATAGATAAATACATTATGAAATGCTATGTAGCTATTTTATAAAGTCAATGTCTATCCACAGATTACACAGAATGCTATCGATAACAGTCCAGTAAAAAAGCTACGATACTACATACCATATGATTCCCTTAACATAGGTACACATCCATCTGCATGTGTACACAATTAATGATAAATGACAACAGCCTGGAAGAAAGTGCATCAAACTCTTACCAGTGTTTATTTCAGACAGGTGGGACTGGGGGTGCGTCATACTTTCCTCTTCGTATTTTGCATTATCCACTTTCCTTTTTTATTTTTTCATTATTTTTTTAATGTTTATTTATTTTTGAGAGAGAGAAAGAGAGAAAGAGAGAAAGAGAGAGAGAGAGACAGAGACAGAGACAGAGACAGAGACAGAGAATGAGTGGGGGAGGGGCAGAGAGAGAGAGTCACAGAATCCAAAGCAGGCTCCAGGTTCTGAGCTGTCAGCACAGAGACTGATGCGAGGCTTGAACCCATGAACCGTGAGATCATGACCTGTGCTGAAATCAGACGCTTAACAGACTGAGTCACCCAGGTGACAATTTTGTTTTTATTTTTTTTAAGATGAACACTTATAACCCAAAACAAAGTTTATTCCTTGCTTAGGGAAAATAAGAAAGGAGAACAGATATTTGAGTAAACAGCACATTTAGCCAGATATAACAAAGCTCAGGGAATGTGACTGGGTCCTGGTTTACCCAGGTTAAGCCTAATTTTAGTTACCAGACAGAGATACATCTGAACAACTCTGCTTATTCATTGCCAACATGTCTGCCGATAACGAATGACCACTGAGGGGCATTAGCCATTTAGAAGTGGATGGGAGAGGTCAATGTGCAAAGCTAATAGACCCTTCCTGTGGTTTCTGGAACACTCCCCAATCCACAGGGGTAGGTGCCACCTACCTCCACTGTTAAAACTCCATGTTGATTCAGTGGGCAGTAGACACCTACCACCTGACTCAAGATGGGCCAGTCAGCAACCTTCCAGAGGTTGAGAATTTAGACAAGAAAAGGACATCAATTGCTGTCATGGACTTAACCACATCCCCCCAAAATTCTTACGTTGAAGTTCACCTCAGAACATGATCTTATTTGGAAATGGGATCACTGTAGCTATAATTAATTAAAGTGAAGTCACAGGGTGGGTGCTAATATTACTATGTCCATATAAAAAAGGGACATTTGGGCACAGAGACCTCACACACAGAAAGAACGCCATGTTACAAGGAAAACAGAGGTCAGGGGATGCTTCTATGTGCCAAGGAATGCACGAGTTGCCAGCAAAGCTAGGAGAGAGGAATGGCATTCTTCTTCACAGCCCTCAGAGGGAACTCACCCAGTAGACATCATGATTTTGGACTTGTAGCCTTCAGAACTATGAGACAGTCTCTCTCTGTTGTATAAGCTGTCCACGTTGTGGTACTTCATTCCGGCAGTCCTAGCCGTCTGATACAATTCATCTCAGTAGGTGTCCACAACTACAATTCATAAGCTTGAAAGATGGGCACAGGAGGGTACATGTGGCCAGTGGGACAGTCAGTCAGCTGAACCCTATAAGGAAGGTCAATGGGCAGAAGAGGGCAGAAGAGGGCAGAAGAGGGCAGAAGCAGGCACAAGAGGTGCAGAACTGGTGAGTCCTTTCTAAGCCTCTAAGCTTCTGGCGTCTTCCTGAAATTTGAGTTCCGAATGTACCTTAACTGAACACTGCCATTCTGTTTGAGCTGGTTCCAGGGGGTTTCTGTTTCGGCACTGAGCATTCTTAAATCTTGACTCTCTAATCCCACAATATTGGTAATGGAGCAGACCCACCAGCACATGGAATTCAATTAAAGATTGTTGGATTAGAGAATAAGTATGCAAGTGAATGTATATGAGACAAACTGATCACTAGCCTCAAATTCAAGAGGATGGTTGATTTAAAATTCACAGGGATGTCCAGGCAGAATGAGTCACCTCCTAAAAATAAGAAGGGGAGAAGGAGGCAGGGTTTGGTGCCACAATTGGGTGATGCCAGGCAAAGTACTTGGACTTGGCTCTGAACCAAAGGGCAGGACAAAAATGGAGCCCATCTGTTCTTCTGCTCTCTCTAGTGGCTTCTGGTAAAAGTCATCCCTCTCTGTTTTTCTCCACTCCCATTGCATGATTTTGGTGGCATTTCCAAAGTCACTACCCACCCACCCTTACCCTGGTGGTGGTCTCCTAGCCAGGCTGGGCCAATCCAAGTTCCCATGCCTCCCTTTCTTGGTCACACTGATCATTTCAGGCAAGATCTATGACCCAAGACTGGTCAGTCAGAAACTTTCCCTGAGATTTTGTGACTTACAATGGTGTAAGCCCTGGAATTACAGTGTCACAGGAGACAAAGGAGCAACAAGAAGAGTGAAGGAAAACAGACAAAGGCTTAATAGTTTTCATTTCCTGAATCCTGGCCTCCCCGGGCCAGTAAGACCGCAGCTTTTATCATGGTTTTATTAAAAGAGAAGATAAACTTTCCCTTTGTTTACAGTTAGCTCAAGTTGGATTTCTGTGTTTACAGCCTAAAGTCCCAATCTATACAGAGGACACAAGACGTCACTCACACCAAGAGTGAGGAACGTTGCCCATACCCCTAGGCAGTGGAGCAAAGTGCCCCACCCTCTAGAAAGTCTCAGAATGAAGGGCATTCCTCCTCGGTGGGTGACTGACACCACACAGGCTGGCACTTCTACCTGACTGTGGCTACAGGTCAAGAGGAAGGTGGAACGGACAGTGGATCTACAAACAGCCAGCTGCCCACAGCCTAGAAGTCTCATCCAGCAAGAACACTCCAGTGGACGCCAGCAGGGAGACCTGATCACTCTCCCTTTGAAAACATTTGAGCTCAAAAGCTGCAGAGAGAAGGTGCCAGTAGACAGTGGCTGGGAGGGTAGCAAGCAGAGACAGACAAGAACTGAACCCCAGTAACATGAGGGTACTGGTACTGAGGAAAAGACACGAGCTCCCAATAGGGCATCTTCTAGGATTTCTGTCAAGAGAAACAACAGAGCCATTAGGGCAGGCTTAGATTCAAATCTGGGCAATACCACTTCTAGATGTTTAACCTCTCTCTCAGTTTCCTCGTCTGTAAAATGGGTGACTAATTTTGACTTCAAAGGGTATCATGAGAATGAGATGAAATAATGGTGTAAAATAAATGAAGTATTTCACACCAGTAAGGAAAGAAGTGTTTTTAATAAATGGTGTGGAGACAAGACGGTAGCCATCAGAAATGCAGAAAGAAGTACACGTACCTAAATCATACACCAGAATAAACAGCGACAGATGAAAGAATTACGAAAATAGACCTAACGCGGGGCGCCTGGGTGGCTCAGTTGGTTGACCTTCCAACTTCAGCTCAGGTCATGATCTCATGGCTCGTGGGTTTGTGCCCCACGTCAGGCTCTGTACTGACAACTCAGAGCCTGGAGCGTGCTGTGGATTCTGTGTCTCCCTCTCTCTCTCTGCCCCTCCCCCACTCATGCTCTTTCTCTCTCTCTCTCTCTCTCAAAAATAAACAAACATGAAAAAAAAGAAAACAGAACTAAAGAAGCACTAGGGAAAAGAACAGGAGTGTGTTTTCATAGCATCACAATGGGAGACATCCTTTTGATAACAGAACAAAATACAGAAGACTGATACATTCATTTCTATAAAAGGTTTTTAAACTAGCATGGCAAAACTGCTCATTAAAGTCAAAGACTAACTGACAAGCTGGAGAGAATCATGGGCAAAAGACTAACCTTTCTCAATAAATATGAATTTCTAGAAATGGAAGTTAAAGAGATAACCCTAAAAACAGAAGAAAACATAAATGCAAATAACCGAAGAGGCAAAAAGAAGCTCGTACACACCTTGAGAAACGTCCACCATCACCACACTAAGATGCCAGTTTTTATCTACTCTATTGGCAACAACGCAAAGGTCGGGCATCCTGCTGTGCTCTGTGCAACAGACACAGGACTGCGGCTGTATAAAAAAATGTACCCGACGTGCAGGGCTCTATGGCGTTATACACGAAATCACAAAGGCACAAACCCCTTGACGTGGCACTTATACTTCTAGGAGTTTATCCTACAGATACAGCTGGGAGGGAAAATGACTTCTATGCAAGGTTTTTCATTCCGGCATTGCTCATATTTGCCAACAAATGGAAACAAATTTCAATGGCTTTTTACAGAAGACTAAACAAATTATATCAGTGTAAACAATGGATACAGGGCTGTCTTCCCCCAAATAAACAAAAAAAATGGGTTCTTTTATGTTCTGACCTGGAAAGAACCGTAAGCCATAGTATAGTATATTGTTGAGTGAAAATGTTGAATACAAAACAGGGGTACAGAATGCTTCCACTTGTGTTTTAAGAAATAAAGAATTAGGGGTACCTGGCTGGCTCGGGCAGTAAAGCATGCAATTCTTGATCTCAGCTCTTAAGACTGAGCCCCACTTTGGGTGTTGAGATAATGTAAACATAAAATTTTTAAAAATAAGTAAATAAAAAACATAAAAAAGAGATAAAGGTAAAGAGTTTCTGCAAGGATATACAAAAATCATTAATCATCTTTTTTTTCCCCCTAAAAAATAAGGGCTACCTCGGTGGCTCAGTTAAGCATCCAACTTTGGCTCAGCTCATGATCTCACAGTCCACGAGTTCGAGCCCTGTGTCAGGCTCTGTGCTGATGGCTCCGAGCCTGGAGCCTGCTTCGGATTCCGTGCCTCTCTCTCTCTCTGATCCTTCCCCACTGTGCTTTCTCTCTCTCAAAAAAAAAAAAAATGTTAAAAAATTATTTTAAAAAATCATTAAGCGCATTTTGGTCCAACAGACAGGAATATTCACTGATGCTTTTTTGGAATTGTGACTCTATTATCTATTCACAAACTAAATTAAAAAGAAAGAACGAAAGGAAAAAGAAATAATGAAGAGCTCTTAGCACAGTACCTGGAATGTAATAAGCTCTCGGCAACTATTAGTGGTTTTTGTTATGATTATTTATCATGACTATTGGCGGGAGCAGGGGGGGGTGGTGCGGGGAGGCTTTAGCGGACTCTAGAACTTCCACCTTGTCCTCCATGATGGCCCTGGCATCATGGGACCTGGCTGAATGTTCTATGTTCCTTACCGTCTTCTCATACTAACTTAGCCAGGGCCAAGCCATCCCTTCCCCTCTTCTCCCACTAACATCACCTGAAGAAGATTCTATCCCTTGCAAGGCAAATGACCCCTCCAGCTACAAAAGCTCCGTTTAGGGATGATGACGAGCAGGAGAAGGTGAAATGCAGACTCCTGGGTTCTTTTTGACTCAAACCCAACCCTGCCTACCCCTAGGCCCCCAGACCACCAGCCCTTGCCTCTTGACATGCATCTGTACCAGCACGCCAATCATCCTTTGCATATACTATACGCCCTTAGGGAAACCCTGGCAATCATGGGGGTAGGGGTGGGGATCAAGAGCTCTGCTTCCCACTGACTCTCCACTGGGCAGTCCATGTTGTGTAAGGTGGAGAACACTTCCGGAATCTTCCAGATACTCAGCATGCCATTCCTTTGGTGTGTAGCTACCAGATCATATTAACAAAATGTATTCAAGAACATTGTGTAATTTTTAAATGCTGTGCCTTCACAAGGTGTTATCACTACAAACTCCTACAGAACAGAAATCACAGTATCCATGCCTTCTGTCTTCCTTGGAACATCTAGCATGCCGCTAGGTACACAGCAGTTGCTCAGTAAATGCCACTTAGTTGACTGAAAGCAGAGTGAGTCGGTTATATATGCCATGGGCCAGTTGGCTGGTTCAGAGATCTTCACAATGTTTTGTCTGGCTAGACATTAAAATAATCAACTCCTAGGTGTTTTTAGGAAAATGTTACATCCTTTATGCATACCTACCCACTGATTCACAGCTTTACGTGAGTTAGAAATAGGGAAGAAAAAACACAAATGGACTTTCACCTCGAATGTAATGTCATCCTCCAGCCAACACCTGATCCCTTGTTTCTCCTTTATAACCAAGTTCTTGAAGGAGAGGTCTATGCTCTTTCTTCCCTATCTTCCTCCTCCTCACTTCCCAAATCATTCCCAGGTGGTTTCTGCTCCCACCTCTCCCCTGAAATCACTCTTGCCAAGGTCATCAGCCCATGTGTTACCAGATCCAATGGGCACTTCGTAGCACGATTCTCTTTTGGCCTCCGAGCAGCAAACTGTTTCTCACCCACATCCTCCTCTCACAGCCCACATTTCCTATGCTGACCTTCTCCTCAACCCTCTGACCACTCCTTCTCTATCTTGCACACTTCTCTTCCTTTTCGTAAATGCTACACTCTCAAGATCCTGCTCTAGACCTTGTCCCCTTCTGGTGCAAGTCCATCAATACTCATCAATTCGATGGCCATTTATCAGGTCTTTACCTCTGGTCCTACTTATCCTAACGCCTATTGGACATGACTTCTTGGATGTCACGCCTCAAACTCAATATGCCCCAACCTGTCTTCGTTTTCTCTCTTCAACCCTGTCCTACTTAATGTGGTCCCAAATTCAGTAAATTGTGCCATCTTCTACCCAATGGCTAAGGCAATTTGCTTTTCTTTCCCCTCAACCCCATCATCAATCAGTCACCCTGTATTCTGGGTTCTAGTTTCTAAATATATTTCTAGTCCATCCATTTATGTCCCTCCATCCCGTCTACCAATACCCTAGTCCCAAACACTGTTCTCTCCACTTCAGAACAGTGCCCTGGCCTCCATGACACCAGATGGTGCCACCCTCCAAATCCATTCTCCATCAGAGAAATCTTTCTGAAACACAAATCTGCCCAGCCATCATTTCCCCTGGACCTTTCCCCATCTGCACTCTCTAAATTTAAAATGCTGTCATGTTAGTCATGGCAATGAGTCAGCTGCCTTGACAGACCAAGAAACGTTGGCTTAAACGAGATAAAACCTTCCTTCCTCTCTTGGTAAAATGACACAGTGGCCAGTGGTTGAAGAATGGAGGTTGTTTTGCTCTACGAAGCCATCAGAATCCAAGCTCTTGCAGGCCTGGCCTTCCTAAAGCATTCGTCTCGTCAGCATGTCTAAGCTTGCCTACAATCGCCATGCCCATATTTCAGCCCACCAGTGGACGGGGTGGGGAGGATGAGGAGGAGAAGCAAAGAAGAGGACAGGAGGAGCTTTGTTTTAAAGACAAGACCTGGAGGGAGGGGATGCTGGGTGGCTCAGTCGGTTCAGCATCTGACTCCTGATTTCAGCTCAGGTCATGATCTCACAGCTCCTTGAAGCATCAGGCTCTGCACTGACAGCATAGAGCCTGCTTGGGATTCTCTCTCATTCTCTCTGTCCCCCTCCTCCCTCAAAATAAACTAACATTTTTTTAAAATAAAGACAAGACCTGGGGTTCACAGACATCACCTCTGTGTACTTCCCACAAGTTTCTACATAGTAACATGACTGTTCGAGCTGCAAGGCTATGACATGTGGCCATTAGCCCAGATAAAATTAGCAGTCATACACTACTGACTTTACCCCCCCAACCATTTCCCAAATCTGTGCCTGCCATCACTGCCAAGCCCAGCTCACACCATATCTCCTTGGGATGAGCGCCTACACACTCTTCTCCCTGCTTTGTGCTTTACACCCACTCATTCCATCTGATCATGCTGATGCAGGTCTTAAGAACTTTCAGTGGCCCCACATACTCTTCAAGATTTCTTCCGTCACAAATGGCAGAAATCTAATTCACACTGACTTGAACAAGAGAGGGGAGATGACTGTCCCCTGTGACTGAGGAGACTGGGGTTGTTGGGTTAGCTAGAAGCACGGCCAACAGCTTGTGGACCCAAGGGAAATTATTAGCCCTTAATCTTCTCCATCTCTGGGTTTTGTTTCCCGCCCTGTCAGTATCATTCCCAAGCAGCCTCTTGGGGAACCCTCAGCATCTCCAAGCTTATGTGTTCCACTTGGCAACCCTAGCAGAGTAAAACAAACCCTGAATGCTCATATTTACTAAGAAATGCAATGCGAGTCTAAGGTCTGATGCTTATTGTCTCTGATTGGCTTGCCTCAAACCTCCTATCCCACGGCCATGAATACATTATAGCCTCATGGGCAGGCCTGGGTCACGTGTCTTCTAACTGCAGTCAGAGGGTGGTGTCAGTCTCACTTGGACCATGCTGACTGCGTTTGGGGAAAAGAAGTTCCCCGGAGGAATTAAGGGATACTCTTAAAAGTATGGAGAATGAACAAAAATAGGCAAAAACCATAAATGTACATAACATGATCCATCATCTCATGGAATGGCCATATTCCTTGTTTTGACAAACAGTCCTTTCTAAATTTACTGTTATTTGTATCTGTCTCCATTCCCCCCATGTCCTGGTAATATCCACTTTCAGGCTACTGTTTATTAATTCTGAAAAGTCTGTGGCTTGTAGGTGCATACACACACACACACACACACACACACGCACGCATGCATATGCATACACCTTTCCGATTTTCTCAACTTTTCTCATGACTTCTCTGCCTGGATTACTCCTCCTGACCTTGTGAGATTCAAAGTCACATCTCCCACCATGCATCTCCCACCAAGAATCCTTCTTAGAGATCCTCCGGGCTAGGATAAGTGTAGGTCCTCTCTATTCCCAGAAGACAGTGACTTACTCCACACACTGCTCTGAAGTTGGGCATTTTTGCACCTGTACCCCACCTTATTTCCAGTGGGGAACATTACGGACCAACTGTCCTGATCTCCACTCCCTCCTCCTTCCGCTGGGAGAGTACGGGATGCCTTTTGCCAGCCTCCTTTGCAGCTGGATGTAAATTTGAGTCTGCATGCTCACTACACTCACGTCACCTCTGGAAGGCTGAAGCGAGGCAGAGGTCATCTCCCTGCCTTTGTTCTAAAGAGCTCGGAAAGGTGGGATTTCTGTACAACAGCATTTGGCATGTAGTCTCCACCCTGTGAGTGTCAAGAGGCGTTGAGATGGCAATGCCTGTGACAATGGATTCGTGGTTTCTTCCTTTCAGCTGACTGGATTGCGCCACAGAGGTACTCAGGGAATCACTCCTTTGACACTTCCTGAGATTTTCTAAGCATCAGACTTCCAGCCTTCAATCTCTACTTGCTTGAAACACCTAGGGCGATTTCTTTTTCTTGCGCTGATCCTGATCGAACATTTCTCGATGGGACTGTCTTATTCATATTTGCACACTCGGTGCCTACAACAATATCTGGCAGCAGGTGCTCAATAAATATTTCTTGAAAGCTAATGAAATTAAAATATATGTGTAATTTCTTGGCAATACGAGATTTATTAGTATGACAGATCATCCGAGCGTGGCTGCTCGCCTATGTTTAGCTTTCAAACCCAGATCTTGGTACCAGACACCCTGCTGCTTGAGAAAACAACGTGACTACACTCGACAAAAGCAATCCAAAATCTCTGAGGGACAAAGGGCACCTTTCCTTATACAAACAGTGACCCAGGGTTCATGTAAGCACAGGCTCTGATAACAAACCGCGGCATTATTAACAAAAGAAAATTCTATGATCCTGACATGGTCTAGTGATTTAGCACCTGCAGGTAACTTTTATTCTGAATCTTAATTTACTACCCACTGGTGACCCTTGTGTAAAAATCAGAACAGGGGAGATTTGATCTTGCATGTAAATTTTATGTTTTGTCTGCCGACAGATTTATGACTTGGGTTGCGCCCAACGCATTCAATGAGGGAGAGCCACATAATAGTCATACGTGTCATCACCCAGCACATTAAGCTGCCTTGCAATATCCAAGATTACAGTAGTACATTGCAAAGCATGGCCATTTGAAGGTAATTCATTCCAAATTCAACTTGGATTGCTCTGCCTCTAAAACGGACAGAGGGCTACGCAGCGAGACCAGCGATGTGTATCTCTGACCAAAAAATAAATTTCCCACTTTTAGAGCAGGACAAAAGGGCGTCAGGATATTCGATTCATTAAAAAAAAAAATAACCAAAATACTCTTTTGTGAGTTCATTTGCCCCAAACAAAAGGCAACAGAGAAATGTCACGGAGGCGAATTGAACAGAGCAATTAAGAGAATAAATGTTCAGGTCAGACGGATCTGGGATGTTAGCTCTGTAAGTCCCAGGCAGGATCTGGAAGCTTCAGTTGCTTGAACTGTACCGTGTCCTTACCCTCAGGCTTCTTAGGATCATGGAGGGGGATGCGTGTCCCATGCCTAACATGGCATAAGGACTCAGGGGGGAGCTGGTTACTTCTTCTTTCTGCCTAGTCATTTTTCCTCACACTTCGCCATCGAACAGCAGCGAATGATCAAGGAGAATACATTAGTTCACTTAGAGAAACGGGCAGCTTTTCCAAGAAGAAAAAATGTAGCAGTTCCTCAAGAGTTCTGAAAGTTACTTGAGATCTTCTATTTTATTCTTAAACGTATGGTGGACGATCCGGTAAAGTATCTGTACTTGCTTTAATATAAAATGTGGGACCGCCATGGGTGCTTCAGGGGTGCTGGTTATGGGGTTATGTTCCTATGATGAAAACCTGAGTTGCACAATTGGACAGGCGTGTGTGTGTGTGTGTGTGTGTGTGTTATGTCAATAAAAAGTTATTTAAGACTTCAAGAAAACACATGGGGTTCATCCCAGAGCTCTGAGTAAACCCCGGCACACTTTCCCAAGGCCGCGGGGTAACCCTCCCTTGCCTGCAGAGCATGTCACGGAGGAAGCAAAACCCACAAGCAAGTGACAGTGTTACTTGGGAAAGAAGGACGGCTTCTTCACGTGATCCAGGACACGGCAGAGTCAGAAGTTTATCACAGCAGATGTGGACTTGTGCTGATTGCCAATTTCCAAACACTCATTTGGAAACCCACGGTTCAGGCAATTAGGGCTGCTGCTAGGCTCTATTTGAAACTCAGGCTTTTTTTTTTTTTTTAAACCAGAAACTCATCATCCACAAGCATGGACGCGATGGTTCATTTTTTCCAGTGACTGACCTTTAAGTGTCCAATTACAAAGTTTTATTATTTCCACCCCCTTTTTGGCATTACCCCCTTGGGGAGGAGAGAATTCAGAGGCCAATCAGAGTGTAGACTGTGAGGCTGGAATTTGATTAGAAATTGCAATTACAAAATCCCTAAACCCAAACACCAAAAACAAATTTCCGAGAGCAACATTAAAGCCAGTAGCACAGACATTCAGGCCTCAAATTGATTTAGAAAATTCTTGGGAAGAAAAAGCATAACATTAGGAGGGCATACAACTACGTGACTTTTAAGACTCCATCTAGCTTTAAATGTATCCAAATGCACTGACCTTAAAATAATGCCTAGGCCACCAGATCCCAAAATGGGCTCCATGGGTGCCAAGCTTTATCAGTGAAAAAAGGCAGGGGGAGGGTAAAGCTCATATGAAATACATCTGACAGACACTACACCTTATCTTCTGCTCCCAGAGCTTCAGGAGACTTATTAAAGGCTCTGAGAAGTCCTGCAGCAAGTAAATATGTTTAATTATCTGCAAGCCACCATTTCCCTAACTTACCTGACCAAACCAGTTATACCACAGAGAACCCTCTAAAAACTGGAGAAGAGCCGAGTTCACCCCAGTGAGCTGCGTGGTTGTCATATTCCATGCGGCACTCCTCCCGCAGGGTGTCAGTACGCTGGCCTTCGGAACTCCGGGGGCCATCAGCCATGCGTCCTACAGCTCTCTGGAGTTTTGAATTTATACTTTCAAATTTCCTAGGACACTGAACGCTTGGGGGCACACCTTTATCCAAGGGCTCCTTCTGGCAACAGGGACGACACTGTGATTCCAGAATCCCACAGGGAGGGGAACTGTCAAGGACGGTGAATAACAGTTGTGCCATATAGGGTCGAAAGGGAGAAACGGTGAACTGAAAAGGGGATTCACATGTGTGTACATGAAACCTTGGAGGTGCTTGCCCCGGCCTCCCCCCACTTGCCTTTCTTTTTGTTCTAACTCCTCTTCTAAATCTTCCTTTTTTCCCCCGACCTTCCCTTCACCTGGTCCATTGTTATCCATGCAGGGTGGAGGGCAACCTTCTTTATAAGGGGATCAGAGAGTCAATATTCCAGCCTTCGCAGGGCCGTTTGGTCTCTGGTGTACGACCTTTACACAACTCCGCTCTGCCACTGTATGACAAAGGCAACATAATGTGCAAACAAATGGGGGGTGACCGTGGCCCACAAAAACTTTATTGACGAAAGAAGGCAGAAGATCAGGTCTGGCCCACATGCTGGACTGTACCAACCCATTATGCTTTCCTGGGTCACGCTAAGGAAGCCAAGCATGTTTATTTTCTTCTCACTTCTCGAACCACGTTGCCCATTTCCGGTTGCAAATACATCCCCAACGCTTTTCTATAAATCTTCCTCTGCTTTCAAGGCTGATTGCTACCCCTCCCTCCATCAGGGAGCATTCCCAGACTGCCCCCAGTTGCCCCCTACGAATCAGCCTTTCCCCCTTACACTCGCAGGCAAGGGAGGTCAACAGAAATTATAGGATTGCAAACACTGCCCTTGCCTTGGCGTGGGGTTTAGAAGATTCTGTCTTCTATTTTAAATGCGTGTAGGTCTCTGCCCTGGAGCCCGGGGCCTGTCTGCACACAGTAACAGTTTCTTACAGCAGATTCGGATGTCTGTGGAATTCTGTCTGTCCGGGATTCAAATAGAGATGAGTATTTATAGGAGCAGATACAAATCACAAAAACTGAAGCTGCTTTTGGCACGAGCCGCCGCCGGAGCATTTCCTGGTGACTGACGCGGGGGATGTGCGCGTGGGGGCGGGGAAGGGGGGGCAGGCGAGCTGGAGTCACGGGAGACGAGAGAAGTCTCGCAGGGAAGCCGCCGTTCGGATACAGAGAGTACCTTTCTCCTCTCACGCCTCCAAAACAGATGTCCTACTTATGCATACACAGCGTCAGCCCCAGAGCTTTCAAGAAATACCATCGAAATCTATTCCAACGGGGACCCCGCCAGAACTCCTAAAAAGCAAGGCCTTCAAAGGCGCGGGAAAGGCGCCTGCCTCGCCAGTCGATCGGAACCGTCCCCGCTGCTGCCTCGCCAGCCTCCGCTCATCCCACATGAAAGGCGAGGGGCCGGCTGCCGGCCTGCCGGGGTTTGAAGCCTCTGGTTCCAGGGAGAGAAGGTATTACCGAGACCCGTTTTAGCACGCGGCTTAAAAGACAAGGAAACGGAATGCGTCTCTGGCTGCTTGGTTTTGAACTAAATCTTCTCCTCCCTCCCGGGTGTAAATGAGATGGTTACTGAGGCGCGGTTCGCAGGGATGGATGGGAGTGGGGGGTGCCAAGGGGCAACGGGGGGGTGGGGGGGGGCTCTCTGAGGATGTGGCCGGGCTGAAGCAGGCTGGGAATCACCGAGAGCCACACCCTGACCTGTTGGACACGAGGCGACGGTCCCTCTGTACAAATGTCGTAGCCCTGGGAGGGCCTCGAGAACATTTCTGCCTCTGGTCTCCTGTGCCACGGAGGGAAGGTCACTGGTCCCCTGGGTCCTACGTTTTCCTCCCGTGTCAGATGCAGGCAGTGGCAGTGCCTGTCGACAGGATCGTGTTCACAGACGTCAGGTGCCTGCAACGGTGTCTCTAGATGCCTCAGTTTCCTCTTCCATAAAAGGAGGAAAGATGGCATCTGTGGCAAAGGGCCATGAATGAGTGGAGAGAAGCGCCCAGGACAGAGAAGCACCCAGGACAGTGCCGAGCGGATGTAGCCGAAGTGTTGGCTATTTTTACTAGTGACAATTCACAGGCAGGTGACTGTGCAATGATTAGGAGCAGAGGCGGTCAGGCTTTTTAAATAAATGGCCAAACTGTAAATACCTGAAGCTGTGCGAGTTCTGTTGCGAAAGCCAAAGCAGCCAAAGCAGTCTTAGGCAAAGACTTAGAACGATGAGGCTTTGTTAAAATCAAACTTTGCTTAGAGACACCAACATCTGAATTCCATATAACTGTCACCTGTTACAAAACATCACTCTTCTTTTGATTTTCTAAAAACCAGCTTTAAAATATAAAAATGATTCTTAGATCATGAGCCATGTACAAAAACAGGGGCTGCATTGGGCCCGTGGGCCACAGTTTGCTGCCCTAAGAGTGACGGCTCCAGAGGGGGCATCTGGTGGCTCGGTTGGTTAAGCGGCTGACTCTCGGTTTTGGCTCAGGTCATGATCTCGCAGTTGGTGAGTTCAAGCCTTGCGTCGGGCTCTGCGCTGACAGCTCAGAGCCTGCTTGGGATTCTGTCTCCCTCTTTCTGCCCCTCACCCACTTACTTTCTATCTCTCAAAATAAATTTAAAAAATTTTAGAAAACAAAGAGTGATTTCTCGGGGGTGATACCTATTAGATGACATTGAGCAAGTTAGTCCTTCTAAGCCTCTAAAATCTGATAATACTACTTACATCTGAGAGTTGCTATAAAGGTTAAATGACCTAACACATGAGAACTCATCAGGAGGCCGGGCCCATGTGTGAACGCTCGGTAAACGTCGAGTCTCATTAGGAGCAAAACCATTAACCATTTTTTCTTTTTAATGTTCATTTTTGAGACAGAGAGAGACAAAGCATGAGTTGGGGAGGGGCAGAGAGAGAGGAAGACCCAGAACTCGAAGCAGGCTCCAGGCTCCGAGCTGTCAGCACAGAGCCCAATGCAGGGCTCGAACTCAGAGACTGTGAGATCATGACCTGAGCCAAAGTCGGACGCTCAACCGACCGAGCCACCCAGGTGCCCCTAACCATTTTTAACTAGGCTGTGTGGCCACTTTCATAGGGGCAGCAACACAACACCTGTCTCTTCACAGACCTGGACAGAGACCCTGTCAGGATACCGGCACATCCCGTGTCATGGACAGTGAGTGGGCAGCCTTGGCAATTAACTTGACACCCCTGCGAGAAAGTGAGTCTGGGGGTCCCTGAACGGTAGCACCCTCCTTTTTTTTTATTTAATAGTTTATTTTCAAATTGGTTTACATATAACACCCAGTGTTCATCCCAACACATGCCCTCTTTAATATCCGTCACCCCCTCTCCCCCCTCCCTC
>PITB01026812.1:0-21022 GCA_004024585.1 Paradoxurus hermaphroditus
TTTTTTTTTTTTTTTTACCTTTTTTTATTTATTTTTGAGAGACATAGAGACAGAGCGTGAGCAGGGAAGGGCAGAGAGAGAGGGAGACACAGAATCTGAAGAAGGCTCCAGGCTCTGAGGCATCAGTACAGAGCCCGATGCGGGGCTCGAACTCACAGACCGTGAGATCATGACCTGAGCTGAAGTCGGCCGCTTAACCGACTGAGCCACCCAGGCGCCCCTCATTTGCCTTTTTCTGATGGCATTGATGTTCAGCGTCTTTTCATGTGTCTCGTTGCCATCTATACGTCCTCTTTAGTGAAATATCTCTCCACGTACTTTCCCGATTTTCTAAGTGCCTTATTTGTGTTCTTCCCGTCCGGTACTGAGAGTTCCTTATACCTTCCTGATACTAATCACTTGCTAGGGATGTGTTATGCAGATACTTCCTGCCAGTCTACAGCTTGTCTTTTCATCCAGTGTTTCATGCAAAGCAAAACGTTCCAGTTTTGAGGAAGTTCAAGTATCAGTTTTGCTTTTTGTGAATCATACTACCGGTGTCAAGTCTAGGAGCTTGTCGCCTAGCCCTCCATTCTAAACAGTTTCTCCTGCTTTTTTCTAAAAAGTCGGAGTTTTACATTTTACATGTAACATCATCGATCCACTTTTAATTCATTTTTCTGTAATGTGGGAGACTTGACTCCAGGTTAAAGAGTGAAACTTAGGTTAATTTTTTTTTCATATTTTTCTCTTTAGATTCCCTGTCATTTCATTAATTCCAAGTGTCTTTTCTGTTAACTCATTGAACATCTTTTGAAGAGTGGTGACATTTTTATTTAGCAAGCAATTACCTTCTTCAGGCTCACACTGAAATTTTTGTCTTGCTTGGCCCAGAGTAGACATAAATTCTAATCCCAGGCCTTTTTTAAAAGTGTTAACTGTACTCTGTTTCTAGAGTGCCCTGCACATGCTTGGGTCCCCCATCAGCCAGAAATGTAGGCAGTGTTTGTACAGAGAATTTAGGCTTTCCTTTCATTACGTCTGCCTTCTCTAGGATTCCCTCCTCACTTTCCAGTGGCTGTTGTTGTCTACTGGCTATGTTCTCTGGTCCTGTAGGACAGAAAATAGGCATTAAAAAAAAAAAACACACAATTTTGGGGAGGCCTGGGTGGTGGCTCAATGGGTTAAGCATCTGACTTCGGCTCAGGTCATGATCTCTCGGTTTGTGAGTTCAAGCCCTGTGTCGGGCTCTGTGCTGACAGCTCAGAGCCTGGAGCCTGCTTCGGATTCTGTGTCTCCCTCTCTCTCTGCCCCTCCCACACTCGCACTCTGTCTCTCAAAAATAAATAAACATTAAAAAAAAAGAATATAAAAAGAATTTAAAAATAAAACCCACAATTTTTGTGACCTGGTGTTGTACCTCTACTGTGATCTGTACTTTGGTTGGTCTGTTGTTTGCAAATTTGAATTTTTGTACAAAATCTGCCTGGTTTGTGTTTACCCTCCAGAGCCTTTAGGTGGTTGAATGTTGTACTTTATCTAGAGTTCACGTAATGGCTTTATTGGTATGTCAACTTGGCTACTTTGCCCAACCCAATTGTTCTATAAAGCAGTAATCCAGGTGTTGGATTGAAGGCATCTTGCAGCTACAACTGAAGTTTCTAATCAGTTGACTTTTATATAAGGGAGATTATCTAGGATAATCTTGGTAGGTCTGATGGAATTTGCTAGAAAGGCTTAAAAGCTGGGATCAAATTTCTCTAAGAGAAAGAGAAGAAATGCTGTTTGCAGACAATAGCTTCAGCCCATGCTGGTGGAGTTTGAGCCAGCCCGTGAACTTTGCTTCCTGAGTGCCTGCTCTGTGGATTTTGGACTTGTCATCACAGGGACTGACTAAGAAAGTTCAAAATCCATAGGGCAGACAGCACGGAAGCAGGGTCACTAGGCAGGATAGGGAAGAGAGAGAGAGAGAATACATATCCTATTGGTTCTGCTTCTCTGGTTCGACTCTGACTGATACACTTCTTCCTTCCAAAAATCATTGATATTTTATATTTCGAACGTGATAATTTCAGGACGTAAAGTCCTTAGAGGAAAGCTGTCTAAATTGGATATTTGCGATCTCACTCGACTCATTTCCTTGTATTCATGGATTGTTTTTCATTGTGAACTAATTTAGTTGATATTAATCTCAGGAAATACTGAAGTTCTAAACTGAAGGCTCTCTCTTTTATAGGAAATTTGATTTTTCTTTTCTCCAAGTAGTCTCAGGAGTAGTGCCGACATGGGACCAAGAGGGGCTTCAGCCCTATTCCACACTTCGAATTAACCTGGTAATCGCTTAGCCTCACAACTACTTGATATCTAGGCCAGACTTTGAATTCCAGATTATAGTGTTGAAAAGCATGTGGCTCGGGGCAGTCCGCCCGTCTTACAAACTTACTCCTTATAGCTATCCTTTCAGTGCTAATGAAAATGAAATTTTCTTTAATTTTTTTTTCCTTTAGATAATTTTTCCCATTTCCTGTGATGCCAGCAATATAGCAGAGTTGTTTTCTTTTTCAAAGAATGATTTCGTTATTTGCAGTAGATTAGCTTTTAGTCCACTATACAACCAGAAGTGGAATAACGAAATACTATAGCATAATAGGAACGTTAGCTTTCAGTAGGGCAGATAGTCCTCGTTCGTTCTTTTTTCCTCAAGAATTGCCTTTGTTCTTTATGTTTATCCTGCCACGTGGGTTTTCTGATCACTTTGTACCAAGATCATTTGGGTGGGGCGCCTGGATGGCTCAGTTGGTAAAGAATCCGACTCTTGATTTCAGCTCAGGTCATGATCTCACAGTTCGTGAGATTGAGCCCTACCTCGGGCTCCATGCTGACAGCTCAGAGCCTGCTTAGGATTCTCTCTCTCCCTCTCTCTCTCTCTCCACCCCTCCCCTGTCCACTCTGCCCCCCTCTCTCTCTTTCAAAATAAATAAATAAACAAACTTAAAGAAAAATCTCACCTAGAACTTGAAAAAAAAATAAAAATAAATAAAATCCTATTGGATCAAAACAACACTAGATTGCCTAATTTGGGGTTAACTCGCATGTTTACAGACCTGAAACCTCCCATTCATGATCACTGTGTTTCTCTCTCAAGTCTTCTTTTACCTTCTTTAGAGTTGTTTCAAAATTCTCTTCTTAAAGGCTACCTATTGCTTTTCTTGTTTTAGTCTAAGGTAGCAAGGTAAATTATTAAAATATATAGATGGTCTTCTGAATAGGATTATTTTTTCACTTAAACTTTCTAGCTACCTTTGTCTGCTCTTTACTCTTGTATATAGATATCGTATCCCCCAAACTTTATGAATTTGATTATTATGTCCAATAACGTATCTTAAGAAGTTCTTTTTGTGAAATTAGGAAAACAATCTCGTTTACAACTGCACCAAAAACAATAACATATTCAGGAATAAACTCAACCAAAAAGGTGAAAGACTTGTCCTCTAAAGACTATAAAACACTGATGAAAGAAACTGAAGATACTGCAAAGAAATGTAAAGACAGACATTCCATGCTCATGGATTGGAAGAACAAATATTGTTAAAATGCGACCCAAAGCAATCTACACGTTACCCAATGCTACCCAAAGCAATCTGCATATTTAATGCATCAAAACACCAACAGCATTTTTCAAAAACCCGGAACACACAATCCTAAACTTTGTCTGGAACCACAAAAGACCCCGAATAGCCAAAGCGATCTCGAAAAAGAAAAGCAAAGCTGGAGACCTCACAATTCCAGACTTGGAGTTGTATTACAAAGTGGTAGTGATCAAGGCAGTATGGTACTGGCACAAAAACAGACACAGAGGTCAATGGAACAGAATAGGAAACCTAGAAATAGACCCACAGCTATATGGCCAGTTAGTCTTTGGTAAAGCAAGGAAAGAATATGCAATGGGAAAAAGACAATCTCTTCAATGAATGGTGTTGGGAAAACTGGACAGCTACATGCAAAAGAAGAAAACTGGACCGTTTTCTTACACCACACCCGGAAGTAAACTCAAAGTGGATCAGAGACCTAAATGTGAGACCTGAAACCTTAAAAGGCCTAGAAGAGAGCTCAGGCAGTCTTGTCTCTGACATCAGCTGTAGCAACATTGTTCTAGATATGTCTCCCGAGGCAAGGGAAATAAAAGCAAAAATAAACTATTGGGACTACAGCCTTGTACAGTTTTAACATCCAGGTTATTAAAACTAGCTCTTAAAGGCATGTTAGCAGACATAAAGCAATCCATGAATGAATGGAAGGCAAAGAAAATATAAGAAAACTGGAGTATCTCCTTAGGAGGCGAAGTACTCGAATGATATGGATTCTGTACTAAGAGGAAAATGTGAAAGGGAGAGGAACTAGTTCAAAGACGTGATTCAGGATGATTTTCATTTCCCAGAACTAAAGGGCATGAGTTTCCAGATTGAACGGGCCCCCTGAGAACAATATGTGGAAAAACAACCGCAAAAAGGCACATCGTAGTGAAATTTCAGAACAATAGGGGTAAAGAGACAGCAGTAAGAACTCCCAAGCAGGAAAAAGTAGGTTACTTACACAGGATCAAGAATCAGAATGACCTCTGAGCTCTCCACAGCAACACTGAGACCATCTAGCGACTCCCTCAGAATTCTGAAAGAAAATTCGTTTACCTTTAAAATTCCATACTCACTCAAAAAGTATCAATCAAGCAAGAGAGTACAATAAACATGTGTAGAGATGTCCAGTAAAAAAATTGAATTTCCATGCACCGTTTTGTGGGCATCTCCTGAAAGACAAACAATACTATAAAAGAAAGCAAATAAACGAACCAAGAGTTTGGGGGGCAGTTGACATCAGCAAGATGGCAGAGTAGGAAGTCCCAAACTCTTCTTTCCTTAACAAACACGTTGATTCAGCAGTAATTCACAGGTACATTCCATTCGTGAGGGATCAGAAACCAATGGAAAGTCTCCGGCACCCCAGCAGAACACGACACCAGACTCACCGAAGCTGGTAGGGAGATTCAGGATACCCTGACATGGAGACCCTGCTCACAGTGCACCACCAGAATAGCAGGAAGAGACTCCCTGGCTCCCAACGTCACCTAGTGGCCCAACTATTCTGAGGGGGCTCCAGGAGAATTAACTTCTGTCTTTCCCAGCGTTGGAACTCTTGATTCCAGCATGGACTGGCTGCCCAGGGAAGAATGAAGGTGTAGCTTGTGCCATTGATCCTTCTCCCTGCTCAGCACGGCATGAGCAGATGAAAAATCCTGGCTCTCGGTTTCCTCCCGTGGAGGAAAAAAGTTGATCCGTGTGTCTAGTGTCCCAATTTCCTAGGGGCTTCCCAAAGAACTAACATTTGTGTTGCCGATCTTGAAGCTCTGATATGTCCTTCACCGTATAACCACCAAGGCAGAACAGAGGCAGGGGCTCGAGTTATCGATGACATAGCTACCTCCATGTTCCCTTTCTGGAATCCCCCCGTCCCTTTGACCTTATTATTATCTTTTTTTTTTTTTTTTTTAATCCTGTCCTGGCTAAAGCCTGCTGCTTTTCACAGACTATATCATGGGCCCTGTAGAAAACTATCAATTGAAAAATTATCGTTGAGAAAATTATCAAACCACGTTCATGGAGCTCATTGAAAGTTCATCTTCCCTAGTCTTAGCGGGCCATTATTATATTTAAAAATCCTTGTTTTCTTATAGAGTCCCTACCCCAGTAACCAATCACTGTTTCAGACTTATACACTGTGTGCTCCCTTGGGATCTATTTTCTCCATTGCAGAATCTCTCTGTCTCTTCCTTTTTTTAAAAAAATGTTTATTTATTTATTTTGAGAGAGAAAGCACAAGTAGGGGAGGGACAGAGAGAGAAGGAGAGAGAGAATCCCAAGCAAGCTCCACACTATTGACGTGGGGCTCGCGCTCATGAACTTCAAGATCGTCACCTGATCCAAAACTGAGAGTCAGACGCTTATCTGACTGAGCTACCCAGGCACCCCTCTTCCTTTTTTGCTTAGCTTCTTTCCTTCTTGTTCTAGAAGAAAGGTGTTTTCCTTTCATTTCCAAGGCAAGTATCTCCCGTCTTTCTATTCACTCTTTTTCTGGGACATACTTCAACAATGATAACCCTCTCCAAGCAGTTCTAAGCTCTTTATATTTTGGTTTCTTTCCTTCTGTTTACACTTGAAAGCTAATAGAACATAGTGTTTACAAGCACAGACTCTGGAGCACGGAATACTTAGATTCGAACCCCAAATCCACTACTTAAGAGCTGCGAGAGTTTGAATAAGTCACCTCTCCTTTCCGAGCTTAATTTTCCTATCTATAAACCAACAGGACTGTGTCAAAGGATCAAATCAGATCATCCGCATACAGTGCTTAGCAGAATGCTTGGCATGCGGTAAGAATGAAATTGTTAGGTATTATGCTAAAAATTATGTCGACTGAAAAAATGAAGTTCAGTTTTCCCCGATTCTAGAGCAGCACTCCCATTTCCATGCTATCTCCCATGTTACTTTTTAAATTTTTTTTAAGTTTATTTATTTATGAGAGCGAGAGGGAGACAGAGCAGGAGTGGGGGAGGGGCAGAGAGAGAGGAAGACACAGAATCTGAAGCAGGCTCCAGGCTCCGAGCTGTCAGCACAGAGCCCGACGCGGGGCTCAAACTCATGAACCGTGAGATCATGACCTGAGCCGAAGTCAGATGCTTCACCGACTGAGTCACCCAGGCGCCCCTCCCAAGTTTTTAATCACAACCCCGGCTGTAAGACATCCCACCAACAGTTTCGTTGGTTCAGCCCATTGCCGCCAACCCCTCCTTGCTTAACCACAGCTTTCTGTTCTCACTGCTTCACTAACACTGCTCTCCTCATGGGGCTGAATCTTTCTCGCCCTAGTCCAGCGCGCAATCACCTGTGCGCCATAATGCCTCCTGTCAAATATGTTGGCTGATGCCCCTGGCATGTTTTTCCAATCATACATGATCTCTCTGGATCTAAAAGATGGATCTTGCGTCTGTCATTATGTAGGCTGTCAGAAAAGACAAGATAGGCCTTCAACAGAAATAGTGACATTTAATTTCTCACGTGTCATTTCTTGAAGTACTATAATCCAGTGTTTCTGACCTGATTTCAGATCATTCTCGTTCACTCCCCCACTCTTGTCAATCTTCCCCACCCTTCATCTACTCTGTGCTCTCCTAAGACATTTTAAGAATAAGATATTTCATAATACTCTATAAAAAGTTGAGGATTTTTTTATTTTTATTATTAAAAATTGTTTTATATATATATATATATATATATATAGAGAGAGAGAGAGAGAGAGAGAGAGAGGGAGAGATATCTTGTGGATCTCAAGCAGGCTGTACACTCAGTCCAAGAGCCCCATGCGGGGCTCAGTGTTAACACCGTGACATCATGACCTGAGCCCAAATCAAGAGTCAGAGGCTTAACCGACCGAGCCACCCAGATGGCCCCACAAAAAACTGAAGATTCTTGAATCAGTAGTCATTATAATATGACTTTTTTTGTGCGGTAGGTCTGCATTTGAAACTACTGAACGGGATCAGACTCGGGTCATATAGTCCCTTTCCTTGAAAACTGAGCTGCAGCTTCGTACACAACTTTCTCGAGAAAGTGCTGAAATCATTCCGCCATTTCAGGGAAGCAGAGGGCCCTGCTTCAGGCAGCAGAGAAATCTCATTTTAAAGTCTAATAAGGAAATCTGGGCAGATGAATACCAAGGAGAAGGCGATGTCGATCTAGCCGAGTGCCCTGCAGAATTAAAACTCGATGGGAAATCATCGCGCTTCAGGGAACCAGGACCAGCAAAGGCTCGGAGTCCGGTGTGAAGATCAATATTGGAAGAATAAGATAATTGAATTAGCAAATCCTCAGGACCAATAGGCTGAAGGGAACAATGGGCAGTACGCCGCCAGCTGACTTACGGAAGTTAAGAGGAATTAGGAAAGGAAATGGGCCCAAAGCTTCTGGAGTTAGGCCTGCTGATGCTATAGCTGAATGCAAAATGCACCTTGCTCTAGAAGTGAAATTGACGCACCTTGCCCCAGAAGTGAAATCGACACTGCCGTTTCCCGGGCGACCGGAGGCTGATTATCTCAGATCAAAGGTTGGTCTTGGATTCAGCCTCTCCAGTCAGCCTCCATTCAGCCTTTTAAAAGGAACAGAGCAAAGTGCTCATTGCAATTTCTGTTTTAGACACAAGCTGCGTGACTTGGGCAAGGTATTTAAACTCGGGGATAAAAAGAATTCTTATGCTTTAGGGATATCATACTGCTAAAAAGAGATCATGTGTGTAAATGCCTGGCACAGTGCCTGGCACATACTTGGAGCTCAATAAATGTCCATTTCCTTTATTTTTTCCTATGGCCACCCCACTATATTTTTGTTTTCTATCGCCCCTCTCAGACTGTAGGGAAAACAACAATGATAGAAACGGACGGCAATTTTGTCTTTGTTTCCTTGTTGCAAAAATCCAGAGACTTAGCGAATTAAGTCAAAAGCATTAGCTAAAACAAATTTATGAATTACCAGTGATTCCGGGAGCCCTTGGGTGGCTCAGTCGGTTAAGCGTTCAGCTCTCAGTCTCAGCTCGGGTCTTGATCTCAGGGTTACGAGTTTGTACCCTGCCCTGGGCTCTGTGCTGGGTGTGAAGCCTACTTAAAATAAAAATTAAAAACAAAAAAGAATTATTAGCGATTCCATGATGTGTACCTTTATTATTTTATTTTAAATAATTAAGCGACTGCACATTACACTGTTTTTTTGAAAGTTTTCTCTTTTTCTTTAAGTTTATTTTTGAGAGAGAGACAGAGAGAGCAAGCAGGGGAGGAGCAGAGAGAGAGGGAGAGAGAGAATCCCAAACAGGCTCCACACTGTCAGCATGGAGCCCGATGTGGGGCTCAAACTCACAAACTGTGAGATCATGCCCTGAGCCAAAACCAAGAATCTGATGCTTAACCGACTGAGCCACCCACACGCCCCTTGTTTGTTTGTTTTTTTTTAATATTTATTTATTTTTGAGAGAGGGAGAGACACAGAGTGTCAGTGGGGAAAAGGCAGAGGGAGGGTGGGGGAGAGAGCATCCCAAGTAGGTTCTGTGCACTCTTGTGTCTGGAACTCAAGAGTTGTGAGATAGGACGTGAGACTAAATTAAGAGTTGGACGCTTAACTGACAGGCGCCCCTGCATGACACTGGGTTTTTTTTTTTTTAATGATTTTTCCTACTATTTTAAAATTTTTTATTGAATTACGATTGACATACAATATTGTCTTCCTTTCAGATACACAACATAGCGATTTGATATTTTTGTACCTTACAAAATTATTATGACAATAGGTCTAGTCACCAACTGACCCAACACAAAGTTACTACGATATTATGGACTATGTTTCCTATGCTGTACGTTACACCCCCGAGACTTATGTTATTGCTGGAAGCTTAAGGCTTTTCACCTATTTTGCCCAGCTCTCTACCCCCGACACTGTTTTAAACTAAGGATGCTGCCTGTTGGCTGGCTGTCCTCTGTTGGAAGAGTTCTCATTAAGGGCACATTTGAAAGTGTGATTAAAAAGAAAACAGGAGCACCTGGGCGGCTCAGTCAGTTAAGCCTCAGACTTCGGCTCAGGTCATGATCTCACGGTTCGTGGGTTCGAGCCCCGTGTTGGGCTCTGTGCTGACAGCTCAGAGCCTGGAGCCTGCTTTGGATTCTGTGTCTCCCTCTCTCTCTGCCCCTCCCCGCCTTGTGTTCTGTGTCTCTCTCTCAAAAAACAAAAAACAAACAAAAAAAAACAACAAACACATAAATAAATAATTACAAAACAGACTACCTACCACCTCAGTTAACTTGGAGACCAGAAGTTAAATACAGTTTGTAATAATAAAGAATTCCTTCATAGAGCATCTACTGTCGGCCTAGCTAGGTGCTTTAGATATCTGTATTCTTCACCAAAATTCCTGAATGGTGGATATCATTACCCATTTTTTACAGATGAGGAATCCGAGATTTGGAGACATTATTCAGTATCATAGCCAACACTCCAACTCAGGTCTCCGTGGCCCCAAATCGTATACCTGTTTTCACTGTGCTAGTTTGCCCAGCTCAGCAAACAGCAATTGGTTGATTGTTAGCCTCTCTCCAGGTTTGTTTTTTTTAATGTTTTATTTATTTTTGAGAGAGAGAGAGAGACAGAGTATAAGCAGGGTAGGGGCAGAGAGAGAGGGACACACAGAATCCCAAGCAGGCGCCAGGCGCTGAGCGGTCAGCACAGAGCCCGACGCGGGGCTCGAACCCACAAACCGTGAGATTGTGACCTGAGTCCAACTTGGATGCTTAACGGACGGAGCCCCCCAGGCCCCCCTCTCCAGTTCTTGAGTACAGCTGAGCTCCCCCTCCTTTATTCTATGCTTTCAACTGGTATCACACTTCGGAAGGGAGAGGGCCAGATACATTTTTTTAGGCTGGGAGAGGTGTTCCTTATTAGCAAATCTCAACTGTTCCCGGAAAACACTTTGGTCGGTAAGAAGGCCTTGTAAAAATACACTATTTACTGAGGTTGAAGTGAGCTTTTTTTATGCGCTGCGGCGCGAATCTCGGCCTGCGTGGGAGGGATTTGCGACACAGTAAATGTATGTATGTTGGTTGAATTTACAGCCACACCTGCAATCTTTGCCTAATAATTACCAACTTCCATTTGCTCTCAGACTAAGGGAAATAACAATCCCTGCTGTCGATCGGGCTCCTGTAAGTGTGCAGTATTGTGTGGCATGCATAAAATACGTTATTTCTTCCTGATAAAACCCTGTGACGTTAACGGATGGGGAAACTGAGGGGCACAGAGGTTATTTAACTGGCCCCAAACCAGACAGCTCGTAAGAGCAAGAGCTAGGATTCATACTTGATCTTACTCTAGAGCCCAGACTCTAAGCGTTCTGTTCTGCAGAAAGTCGTGAAAGTACGGTGACTTGGCCAAGACCACTCGAAGAGTAAGGGTCAGACCTATATTTTCTACGTAAGTATCTCAAGTTCCGAATCCCACACTGTGACCGCTATAAAGTGAGCCGGTCGCACGAAGGCTCATAGGACAGCTCAAAATGAAAACTCCGTGGGCTATTTGCACCCAAATAAAGAGTAATCGTGGCCGTGTAGACAACCCTGAGCTCCACATTTTTAGGCAGGCTTCATTCCACTGACCTTAGACTCTCTTATCTGCTAATTCATATTTGTCCTGAACCAAACGAACTTAGCCATGTTTTACTTTGGTTTTCTTAGTCTCCTATTTGACTTTCTGTCCTGTCCCGCTCCTGGAGTTTACTCTCCCTTCATCTTTCATGACCGTGAGATTGCTCTTCAACCTCTCACCTCTACCGTCAGACCTACTCCAGACTCTTCCCGATCATTCCATAGGATAAGTAAGACCTTGATTATCCGTAATGCTTGGTTGTTGTGTAACACGTACGAGTGTTCGGGATTCGAAATTTCACAGTAACTCGTAAGTTCTGTTTAAAATGGTAAAATGTTTTGATTTGTTTCACTTCTTTGTTGTTTAATTAAAAATTTTGATTTCTCAGAGACACAAAAGCATTTTTCGTTTCTCCCTATGCCTGAATAAATGTCACTGTCTTTGGTTTTTTAAATTATTTTATTATTTTATTTTTACTTTCAATTCCAGCGTAGTTAATCTAGTGTTATATTAGTTTCTGGTGTATGATACAGTGATTCCATAGTTCTGTATATTATTCAGTGCTCGATTTGGTTCAGTTTTTGTTTGAAATCTTTTTAAAGTGTCTAGGGTGACTTTTTCACTTTAGTAAAAATAATACACTGAGTAAAAGGAATTTTTTTTATGACTGTCTTTTCACTGATTTAGGATTACCAGAGCCTCAGTTACCTCATTTGTAATATATGAATCGTAAAAGTGCCTATTTCACGGGGTGGTGTAAGGATTAAATGAGACAATATATAGGATAGTGCTTTGCCAACAGTATAGTGATTTGCAAATATACTTTATTGTGCTCAATAACTTATGCAGTGCTTTTTTTTTTTTTTTTTTTAAAGATTTTAGGTAATCTCTGTACCCAGCGTGGGTCTCCAACTTATAACCCTGAGATAAAGAGTCACGTGCTTTACCAACGGAGCCAGCCGGGGCGCCCCAACAGGATTGTTAATTAAATGAAGGAGGTGGGTCTCTTTGACTCTCTGACACACCCAACAGATGTTATTATTGTCGAACTTTTCTGCATTCACTTCTTTTGTCGTTGCCTTTTCCTTTAATGTAGAATGCGGGGAAAACTTGAATATTAAGTAATTTGATTGGTTAATTGAGGTTTTATTGTATGTCGCTGTGTATAGCTGTTCCTGATTATGAATGAATTCACTTTTGTTTGTGATTTGAATAGTTTTCTAACTAGTTCATCCTGTCTTTGCATTCCTATTGTACGTAAACGACCTTGAGGGGAAAGCCTTTGTCACTAACTTTCTGGTATCTTCCTTTCTGCCTAGTTGGGCTCTCTGTACACGGAGAGCCCAGACCCCTCCCCCTCCCGTCCGCAGACACACACCGACACACACATTCATACATACAAAGTTAATAGGAGTGAAGGAAGTATCCTGATGGTGATAAAACTGACCATTACAGTTCCACTTGACATACTGTGATCTCGTAATTTGTGGTGGTGGTGCGTGTGTGTGTGTGTGTGTGTGTGTGTTGTGTAAATGGCATGTTGGTGTTGTATGTGCGCGATATGTGTGGAGTATGTGTATGTTCTTTATGTGCTGTGTGTATACTGTTTCTCTGTGCTCTGTGTGTATATGCGTTGTGTATGTGTGGTGTCTGTTGTGCGTGGTGTGTGTGTGTTTCAGCGTTGGGTTGGTTTGGTATTTGGTGTTGGTTATGTGTGGTGTCTGTGTGGTGTGTATGTGGTGTGTGTGAACGGTATTGCTGTGGTGTATGTGGTACCATCGGTGTGTGTCCATCTTGCGATGTATAATAAGAAATACATATTTGGTCTTTGCCTTCGGTTTTAGGGGGAGCATCTAAAACCCTGGGGATTTCCTAAGTGGTGAAAGATAAAGAGATCTCTGTTATCTTAATGAGGCAACTTACGGAAAGCATCCAAGCGCGGGGGCTGGTTGCCCAGAGAGCCAACCTTGCATTTAGAGGGTTGGAACTTTCAGCCCTGCCCCCTGACCTCCAGGGAAGGGAGAGGGGCTGAAGGTGGAATGGATCACCACGGCCAGTAGAGATTTGGGGAGAATGGAGCACTCGGAGAGAAAAAGGAGGTTTCACACCCCGTCCCCAAACCTCATCCCATGTGATTCTTTCATCCGGCTCTTTCTGAGTTACATCCTATTGTCTTGCGACCTGTAATCTGGTAAGCAAAACGTTTCTCTAGTCCCGTGAGCAAATTAATGGAACTCTAGCTCGTTAATGGAACCCGAAGAGGTGGCGGTTGGAACTTCTGGTCTATAGTTGGTCAGGCAGAAGCACAGGGGACAAACCTGGGTTTGCCTCTGGCATCTGAAGGGCGCGCATGTGGAGTACGCTGGCAGGACTGAGCCCTTACCCTCCCTTAACATGTGGGGTCTGATGCTGTCTCTGGGTAGGCAGTGTCAGAGTCAAGGTGAATTGTAGGACGCTAGCTGGTGTCTGGGGCATTGCTTGTTAGTGGTGTGGGGAAACCGCCCCCCACCCCGTCTGAATTGGAATTGGGTGCAGAACCTAAAGACACACTTTCATGTGCTTTGGTTTTCTGTCCCCCACCTAGACTCTAAGCTGTCTGGGAACAGGAGTAATGTCTTTCCCTTTCCTATAACATTTTGCACAGCTCCAAAACTAGGTCAGTTGCTCAATAAATACTGGTCAAGTATTAAATTGGCTCTAACGTTGTTGCGGTATAGTAATTGTTTTTCCATACTGTACCTTCCTGTTTGAAATATCTCAGAGGGAGAGTTTAAAGTAGGTGTTTTAAATATTGGGCCATAGCTTCATACTTCAAGAATAGGCAGAAATCAGGGCGCCTGGGGGGCTCAGTCGGTTAAGCATCCGACTTTGGCTCAGGTCATGATCTCGCGGTCTGTGAGTTCGAGCCCCACATGGGGCTCTGTGCGGATGGCTCAGAGCCTGAAACCTGCTTCAGATTCTGTTTCTCCCTCTCTCTCTGCCTCTCCTCCGCTCATGCTCGTTCGTGCTCTCTCCCTCTCTCTCAAAAATAAATATTAAAAAAAAAGAATAGGCAGAAATTGGCCCCATTTCATACCTTTGGGGCCAAAGGCCTGCAAGTCGTTCCTGAAAGATACAGAGTTCCTGTTTGGTTTCTGGACTAACTGCAGTACATGAGAAATCTTGCTGACCTGGTATCCGCCAAGTGAGGAAAGGGTGTGATGGGGGTGGGGCGCTCGTGTATGTGTGTATGGGGGGGTGGGATTGTTTAAGGATAGCTGTGCCCAGTAACTAACATCCACGAAGAGCTGTTGGTGTGTTCATTCCCCTGGCGCGCGGAACCCACTAGGTGGTTACCTTAGCTTCATTCCGAATACTGCTCTAGAGCCCGAGCTAAGAAAAAACATCACTGGTAGCTGGGTTTGGATGTATGCCTGCAGCCCACAGGCAAGATGGCCGAATGGTCTGAGGCCTCTTGTCCCAAGAGGAGTAAGTAACCCCACAGAGGAGCCAGAGCTGGAGCCCAGGGAGCTGCCTCAGGCATGATGCCTAAGAGGAATGAAGCTATTCAACTTCTAGAGTCTGCCTTTCCTTGCTTCCTAGGGTGTCTTCCCTGTATCGTGCATCAGATTCATCTAGGTAAGAGGGTGAAGCCTGCTTGGAATTCAGATTCTGGGGCCCCACCCAGGATTCTGAATCAGAATCATTGCAATGGGGACCAGAAATCTGATTTTTTTTTTTTTCGGAAGGTGCTCCAGATGGCTCAAGTTTGAGAACGAGCTATCCAGAAGACTCCAGTCACTGAACTCATTGTTATTCTCTGTTGCTTTCCTGCATTTGTGCATTCTCTTCTCTGTATTTAGATTTCCCTCCCCCTTTTCCATCGTTCATTAAGATCGGGTAGAAATGTCATCAGGATTTCAGGAGGCAGGATATTTTTTGAGAACTATGAATAAAAGTGAAACAAAATATGCACTGAAATTAGATTCCATTGCGAAGAATCTCAAATACTTGATGACAATTCATCCCCTCCTCCAATCAAGAAAAATGCTAGAACTACCGCGTTGCATTGCTGATCATTATTTTACTTATGTGCTCCCTCACTAGGGTACGAGCCCCTTCAGGGCAATCCCAAGAGTAGTGGTAATGCCATTAATTGCTCAATATGTTTGCTAAATGAACGATTGACAAGTGATATGAAGAAGAAATGGAGATTCGGGCTGTCCAACACATAGTGTATGAACTTGACTGGGGAAGACCACACAGTGGAATAGATAAGCCGCAGGGGCTTTAGAGTCAGAAATACCCAGAATTCAAGCCAAGTTTTGTTGCTTTTGGTCTTTGTGACCTTTGACAATTGCTTAATCTTTCTGTTTTCGCCTTTATAACGTTGGGATAATAATGGCGCCAATCTCATAACGATTGTTAGGAGGATGAAGTGAAAAGGCACGTATAAAGCCCTTCTCTTAGTATCTGTCTACATAATACATTTTCAATCAATAGTAGCTGTTATTATGTCTATAATTACTCCTCAGACTTGTAATGTCTCGACAACCCCAGGGGCCATTACGTTTGTAGGGCTGTTTGTCTCCGTAGCAAATGGCTCTAGGCTGTGTGTGTTTGTGTGCGCGCGCGTTTTAATAATCTTGCTATCCACTATTTCTTTTATTACGATCAGTCTCCAACAGTTTTCTCAACGTGTCCTCCCCCTTCTTTTCAATTTGTGGCTTATAATCGTTGGTGAGATGGAATACCAGATAAGCAAACCGCGAGTTCGTGCATCCACTCGTTAAGTAATGGCGTCAATTAAAAAATTCTGGATGATGCAAAATCTGAACTCCATGTAAGTGAAGTGTTTAATTTTTTTCTTCTCCATTAAAAAAGAATGGTTTAGAAATTTGCTGCAAATCGTAGCAAGAAGTTTGTAGTTTGTGACATTTCCGCTGCCCGTGTTTTAGTATCTTTTTTATAAAAATATTTGACTCAGATTTTAAAACTACATTTTGGATTTGTTTTTCTCTTATGAGAACAGTTCTTTCCATCAGAGTACTTATTATGGGGTGCCTGGGTGGCTCCGTCCATTGAGCATCTGACTCTTGATTTCAGCTTAGGTCATGATCACAGGGTCGTGGGATAAAGTCCTACATCGGGCTCTGTGCTGAGCGTGGAGCCTGCTTGAGATTCTCTCTTCTCTCTCTCTCTCTCTCTCTCTCTCTCTATTTCTCTTTTCCCTTCTCCCCAGCTTGTGTGCTCTCTCTCTATAATAAAATGAAAAATATTTAAAATAATTAAAAAACCAAAAAACCAAAATACTCATTAGTATTTATTATATTTTATTATTATTATTATTTTACAAAGGACACGTACAGTCCACATAATTCAAAATCTTTTCTAAGACAGTATATTTCCAAGAGAACAGATTAGTCAAATTGTATTTCATGTAATTGTGAGTGACAAAAACATCTAACCAATGTCGTTTTCCCCAGCAACTCAGAAATACGGACTTGGCTGGGAACACCTATATAAATCCAGTAGAAAAATGATTCTTTACGATACGTCGATGACCGAACTACACTTTAGCCGTGCCGAAGGGGCATTGGGACCCACTTTTTCTACCAATAAATCCATATGGGAATCGGCTAGATCCTTCCTTTCCTTGACATGGTAAATAGAAGTATACCCTTTCTAAGGAGACACCCCCCCATTCAAAGATAGGAACTCCGAGTTACTACCGTGTATATTTTATGACCGGTCATCTGTATACAGCCATGGATATTGGAGACCAACTATTTCCCTTCCTTATTTTATCATTTTACATATGAGGATTCTGAGACTTAGAGGTTATATATGATCTTGCCCAAGGTCATACATTTATTTTGGTTGAAGTTTTACTCTTTAGCCATTTATATATCCCTTTTAATGACCGTCTATTTAGTTGCCATGCCCTGTTTCTATTGGGCATTGAGATTCATTTCTCTAACTCGCTTTTTAGTACTTTTCTTTTCAAAATGATAATAGTTTTTGATTACAAAAATCACATTTTGATAAATAATCACTTATTTCCCTCTGGTCTTATTATGTATTTGTTGTTTGATATTTTATGTTTTAGTTTACCTATTGCAGAGTTTAGTGTTGTGAAGTGATATTGGGTTCTAACTTAACAATGTTTTCCAAATGGTCACTTGTATCAGGAAATTTATTGAAGAATCCATTTTACTCTTATTTGAAATAATGTATCTACTTTATTCTACATTATTTTATGTTAAAATATTTTAAGGCTTTCTATTTTCTGCTGTTGATCAGATATTCTACTTACAATACTGTAACAATTTTAATTTCTTAGATTTGTGATGTGTATTTATCTGACAGAGCAAGTCTTTCCTCAAAACTCTTTCTTTAGATTTTGCATTGCCCTTTAATTCGTCGTTAGGAGTATTGGTACCCACTTGTCAATTCCCAATCATTGAATTTAGTATTTGATTGGAATCGATTTACAGATAAACATTAGTTTGGGGACAATGAACAAATTCACAGTGTTGGGTACAGAAACTGTGTGGCACAGTCGTTTGAGTGTCCAATTCTTGGTTTTGGCTCAGGTCATGATCTCACAGTTCATGAGTTCAAGCCTCACATCTGGCTGTGCACTGATGACGTGGAGCCTGCTTGGGATTCTGTCTCTCCTTCTCTCTGTCCTTCCTCTGCTTGTGCTCTCTCTTTCAAAAATAAATAATTAAACTTAAAAAAAAAAAAAAAGAAACCGTAAGTCTCAATGTATTTGTCTGCCGTTATGGACACAATTATGTACTTGAAAAAAAAATCCGCCCACCCCCCAAAAAATCTGGCCAATTTAAGTGAACTCTGTTCCACTTGAAATTTATTTTCTTGGATTTTTAGGCGTATAATCATATCATTCACAAGGAAAGACAATTTTGCATCTTTTTTTCTGTTTTTCTATATCTCATTTCTTTTTATTTCTTATTTATTTTTTAATTTTTAATTTAATTTTATGTTTTTCTTTTAAAATTTTTAAATGTTTATTTATTTTTGTGAGAGATAGAGAGAGAGAGAGAGAGAGAGAGTACAAGCAGAGAAGGCTCAGAGAGAGAGGGAGAAACAGAATCCGAAGCTGTCTCCAGGCTCTGAGCCATCAGCACAAAGCCCGACGCGGGGCTCAAACTCACGAACGGTGAGATCGTGACCTGAGCTGAAGTCGGATCGCTTAACCAACTGAACCACCCAGGCACCCCTATTTTTTAATTTTTTAAATCTTTGTTTATTTTTGAGAGAGACAGTGGAGGGGAAGGGCAGAGAGAGAGGGAGACACAGGATCCATAGCAGGCTCTGTGCTGACAGCATAGAGCCCACTGTGAGGCTGGAACTCCCGAATCATGAGATCATGACCTGAGCCGAAGTCGGACACTTAATGAATGTACTGAGCCACCCAGGCGTCCTGGCGTTTCTTTTCATGATCTCAATTTCTTCATTCGTAAAATGGAGGTAAAATAGTACTTAATGGCTAAGATTGCTGTGAAAATCAAAGGGGATAAGCCATCTAAAACAAGTAAAAAAATAAATAAATAAAAAATCAGTGTTTTACAAATGGCAAATCCTCAGATCCTCGGTAAATGTTGTTCTTGTTGACGTCGTTACATTTTTTGGCAGCTTGGGGAAAAGATATTGAAAATATTGGGATAGTCTCTTATGGGGTTGCTTCCGATAGATGAATTACGTCACATTAAGGAAATACGCCTTTGTACCTAGTTTATTTAAAAATTTCAGAATCAGTAATAGAACTTTAATTGTATCAACAACTTTGTTTTTCCATCTGATACTTATCTGCTTTTTTCTCATTTGGCTTTTTAATTTGATGGGTTATACTAATAGATTTCCTAATGTTGAAAAATCTTTGGGATCTGCATTTGCCTGGGATCGTCATGGTCCGTTTTGTTTTTAATAGACCCATAAATTTCTTTTATCATTATTTAAATTAGAACTCGTCTATGTTACGAGTGAGGTTTATCTCTTGCTTGCTATTCTTTGAGCTATTCTTGTCAGATTTCCGTATCCGGGTTATGTTCTATTCAAAAAACTATGTGGGAAGCTGTTCTTATTTTTCTGTGCTTTGAAACAATTCACGTAAATTGCAAACTTTTTGTCTTTGTGTCATTTAAAAGAACATCGGTGTATTTCCACAGAACAGTTATGCTTTCCTTTTGAAAAGTAAATCTGATTAGATACATTCCTTCTCACTTTAAAACTCCTCTATCTTGAGGGCACCTGGGCGGCTCGGTCGATTAAGTGTCTGACTCTCGATTTCGGCTCTGGTCATGATCTCACGGTTCATGAGTTCTAGCCCCACATCGGGCTTCTGCGGAGCCTGCTTGGGATTCTCTCTCTCTGTCCTTCTCTCTCTCTCTCTCTCTCTCTCTCTCTCTTTTTTCAAAATAAAGAAACTTTAAAAAATACCCTAAACTTCTTGATCTTGGAATAAACCTACAAACTATTGCTACGGCCAACAAAAGCCTTTATGATGGGACCATTCCTGCCAATCTGGGTAACATCCCGTCCTGCCATACTTGCCCAGGCTCGCTGTGAAAGATGCCAGTGAGGCTCTAGCATGATCTTTCCAGTGTGCCATGCCCCTTCCCTGCACAGGACAACGTGCTTGTGGTGACCTTCACCCATAATGCGTCCTGCCCCTCTCTCCCCCAACGGGTCTCCTCCTCTTCCTTCAGGTCTCAGCTTCAAGGCGACATCCCGAGAAAGTTATTCTCTCAAAGCGGGCCACATGGTTTTTCTCCATCGTATCGTCCTCTTCACTTCCTTCAGCGTGTTAATAGCATTTACGATGGCTTCTTTCATTTATTTATGTATTTATTCATGTGCTTCATCATTTATTAATTGTCCATCTTCCCAACCCCCATCGGAGTTCGAGACCTAGATCTAGGTACGCAGTTACGTTTTTCTCATCATAGGTATCTTATAATACAACTTTTTACTGTTTGCATTCATATTTTCTTACTAATCTCCTTTTGGGGGGAGGGTCTATATTTCATTGAATTCGGTGAGCCGTGGCAGCCCTCTTAAGGTAGGAATAGCGTTTGCTTAACTTCTTCATTTAGCTTCGTTACTGGGTAGACTGCCATATATAGTCACATATTTATTTTTTTTTAAGAAGGGCTTCTGGTTAGTGCCTGAAGCTCTTTCATATCTGATATAAATCAGCGATAACTCACTTATCTTATCGTGTAAGTATTCACAATGTCTTTTGTGGCTCTCCAAGAAGCTGTGTGAAGTCTGAAATGTGTGATTTTTATTTCTGTGTAGAAAAGCTCGCCCCAACCCGTGCATGCCCCAGATGCGTAGGATCTTTTTAATTATTAATGAATTTAAATCAAATATTTGTGAGAATGCGTGTAGCTGCAGGTCGTTTGTTTTTTTTTTTTCTTTCAAAAAAGTATTACTGCTGTGTTAGCTCCTGAGAATTTTGTACTCTGATATTTATTCAGTTCAGAAACGTTTCGAATTATTACAGCTTTGGGGATTACATCTGTTCCATTCTAGTCTTTTGCTTAGAAACACCAGTCATCTGTGGGGGAATCTTTTTTTATTTTTGTCATTGTTTTCGTCTGTCTTTTCCTTGCTGATTTTGTTTCTTTTTTTTTTTTAATTTTTTTAATGTTTATTTTTAAGACAGAGAGAGACAGAGCATGAGTGGGGGAAGGGCAGAGAGAGAGGGAGACACAGAATCCGAAGCAGGCTCCAGGCTCTGAGCCGTCAGCACAGAGCCCGACGCGGGGCTCGAACTCACAGACCGCGAGATTATGACCTGAGCC
>PITB01026813.1:0-21019 GCA_004024585.1 Paradoxurus hermaphroditus
CCCCCCCCCCCCCCCCCCCCCCCCCGCCCCAGGCTTTGCATTTTAAAAGGGAGCCCCGGCATAGTGAGAAAAAGACTCGATTCCTAAGGACTGACCCAGGTTGCAGGGATTTCGGGCCACATGGGAAGCCAGTGGGGGAGATATTTAGAGGTCGGCAGGTCTTTTCGGGGGGGCCTTCAAATCATTCTTGATTGACAGCCTGTGCGCCAGCCCCCGGCTCACAGTAATAAAGACTTCGAGGGAGAATCCCCTGGAAGCCAGCCCAATACGCCTGTTGGAAGTTTTTTTTTTTTTTTCACGCTCCGTTTTCAATAGAAAGGTGGGCAGAATCTTCCGTTTAAAAATCAAACGGACCCCAGAGAAACCCCCTTTGTCATTGGCTGCTAACTTTTTATCGCGAGAAACTTAAAACATACGGAAAATTGATTAATACGATGAACATCCCATATCCCCGTCACTTAAATACAACAGATGTTACCTTTTTAGTATATATGCTTGTTCTATATACACGACGAGATATACAGGTTTGCTTCGTGTATGTATTTTTTTCCTTTTTCTTTTCTTTCTTTTTTTCTTTTTTTTTCTTTATTTCTTTCTCTCTTTTTTTTTTTGCAGAGCTATTTAAAAGTAAAGTAGAGATTTCATGACACTTCACCTGAAATGCTTCAGCCCGCATATCCTGATAGAAGTTCATTCTCTTATAATTATCACAGTACTGGCACCCCCTAAGAATACTAACGTGAATTCCCTAATATCACTTCACGCTCACAATACCCAGTCCATTTTCAAATCCCCCTCCCCAATTTCTATCATGATGTCTTATGACAGCTTCTTTTTCAACCAGGATCCAATCGGGGCTCACACCTTTGATTTCTTTAGTCTTTTTAAAATAGTCCCCCTGCTTCTCGTTTATAAATGGCATTAACTTTTTAAAAATGTTTATTTATCAGGGCGCCAGGGTGGCTCAGTCGGTTAAGCATCTGACTTCCGGCTCAGGTCATGATCTCAGGGTTCATGAGTTCGAGCCCTGCATCGGGGTCTCTGATGTCAGTGCAGAGCCTGCTTCAGATCCTCTGTCCCCTTTTCTCTCTACTCCTCCCCTGCTTGTGCTGTCTCTCTCTCTCTCTCTCTCTCTCTCAAAAATAAACATTAAAAAAAATAAAATCATATGTAATGGAAAATGCATTTACAGTACTGTATCGTATATGATAAAAATCAACGTATAAGTGGACCCACACAGTTCAAACCTGTATCGTTCAAGGGGCAAGTGTAATGAATTAAGATGAGGTTATACTGGGAGCGCTGGGTGGTTTAGTCGGTTGAGCATCAGGACATGATCTCACAGTTTGTGGGTTTGAGTCCCACACCGGGCTCTGTGCTGACAGCTCAGAGCCTGGAGCCTGCTTCGGATTCTGCATCTCCCTCTCTCTACTCCTCCCCTGCTGGCTCTTTCTCTCTCTCTCTCAGAAATAAATTAGAAACATTGCAAATTAAAAAAAAAAAAAAAAAGATGAGGTTATACTGGAGGAAGGCGGGTCCCTAATCGAAGTAACTGGTGTCCTCATAGAAGGGGAAATGCGAGGATAGACACGAACACAGGGAGAATGCCTTATGAGCAGGAAGGCAGGAGTATGAAGGAGTGCCAGCGAGCCACCAGAAGCTCAGAGACGGGTCTGGAGCAGATACTCCCTCGCAGCCCCCAGAAGGAATCAACCCTACCGGCCCTTTGATCTTGGCCTTCTGGCCTCCAAAACCGTGAGACGATACATTTCTGTTGTCGCAGCCCCTCAGTACGTGGCTTTTTGTTATGCGGCCCCAGCGAACGTATGCACCCTCACCGGCTGTTGGATCTAGAGATTAGAGGCGGGTTGAACCTTATTGGCAAGAATACAATGCAGGGGATGTTGTGGGCTTCATATGGCATCACCCGGCGTCAGGCGCTCTCACTGAAAGTGATGTTACGCGTGGTCACCGGGTCAAGGTCATGACAACCAAGCTGAGTTTCTCGCTTTGCAATGAGAAAGTAAACTGAGGCGGCGACGCTTAGGCACCTCACAGGTATGCTGCTTCCATCAGTCTGTCGCCCAAGTGTTTTAGCGTTTGTTGATGACCCTTGCCTGAGTGGATTCTATTCTTGGAAGATGGCCAAAGGATGCTATTGTAAACATTCATTTGCAATTGGTAGCTGGCGTTCACCTATAAAGGATCAAATAGGGGCGCCTGGGTGGCTCAGTCGGTTGAGCCTCCGATTTCGGCTCAGGTCATGATCTCGCGGTCTGTGAGTTCAAGCCCCGTGTCGGGCTCTGTGCTGACGGCTCAGAGCCTGGAGCCTGCTTCAGATTCTGTGTCTCTATCTCTCCCTGCACTTCCCCAACTCATACTGTTTCTCTCAAAAATAAGTAAAATATTAAAAAAATTTTTTTGAAGAATCAAATAGGGGCGTCCTGGGTGGCTCAGTCAGTTGAGCACCTGACTTTGGCTCAGGTCATGATCTGACGAATCATGAGGTCAAGTCCCACACGAGGCTCGCTGGTATCATCACAGAGCCCACTTCGGCTCCTCTGCCCGCGCCCCCCCCCCGCGCCCCTTCCTCACTTGCATTCTCTCTCTCTTAAAAAGAAATAAAACGATTTAAAAAAAAAAAAAGAATCAAATCGAGATGAGCTAAAGTCTTTTCTACAAAGTCAGAATAAATGCTTAACTCTTTCCTGTAGTTACCAACTTTCAGAACAAAGTATTGGTGTAATAAGTCATCACCAATCACTAATGAGTTTTTTCTCTCATTTGAGTATCATTGTGGGCTCTGGTTTAATTCAGTCAATCATTAAAAGCAAGTACAGTCATTATTCTTCTTTAGGCTCAGCTGTCCCAAATGTGGCCAGGAACAGTCCTTTGAGGCTGGCTCCAGTGTCCTTTTGACACAACCCCATTGGTCTTTCAGCGGTTTCTTGATTTCTGACATAGCAAGCCCCAGCCCCGGGGCGCCTGGGAGGCTCAGTCGGTTAAGCGTCGCACTTCGGCTCAGGTCATGGTCTCACGGTTCGAGTGTTTGAGCCCTGCGCCAGGCTCTGTGCCGGCAACTCAGAGCCTGGAACCTGTTTCGGATTCTGTGTCTTCCTCTCTCTCTGCCCCTCCCCTGCTTGCACTCTGTCTCTCCCTTTCTCAAAAATAAATAAACATTGGAAAAAAAAAAAAGTCCCAGCCTCACCTTATACTTTGACTGGACCAAGCCAGGAATAAACCGTTTCTCCAAGAAGCGTGGTCTCCTTTTATTAGGGAATGGCACTTAGAAATCACGACCTGGTTTCAATATAAGCTTATTGCTCCTGGTACATCCTTGCTTCTAGGCCATAGCAGTGAACGGCGCTGCGAAAGAGAGCAGCCAGCTCCCTGGGTGAGCCGCCCGGACAGTCACGCAGGCACTCACGCTCAGAAGAGCCTCTCGTTTGGGGTTTCATGCTCTGGAATCATGGTCTTAAAATCCTTTACAATTTTTTTAATGTTTATTTTTGAGAGACAGACAGAGCGTGAGCAGGAAAGGGGCAGAGACAGAGAGGGAGACACAGAAGCCAAAACAGGCTCCAGGCCCCGAGCTGTCAGCACAGGGCCTGATATGGGACTCGAACCCACAAACCGCGAGATCCTGACCTGAGCCGAAGTCAGATGCTCGACAGACAGAGCCAACCGGGCGCCCCAGAATCCTTTGTTCTCTTTACATTTGTGGTTGGTAAGTAGAGTCCAGTGGGATAATGGAGCGTGCACCAGGGACTTGGGGCCTAAGCTCATGCAGGGCTCCCTGGGATAGGTCCTTGGGGGCCGTTTTCCCGTGCGCTGGTGCCTTGGGCCCTGCCCAGCCTCCCCATCTCCAACCCTTCCCGGCAACCATCGTTGCCCTTTGTCCCCAGCGACAGCCTCGGGGTGAGCACAGGAGCCGTCAGGGTGGAGTATGTTCACCCCACAACACCTCGAGGCGAGGCGTGGTGGCGGCATCCGCAGCCCACGCTGGACACGCCACGTCGCATCCGGCAGGTGACGAGGCCACCACCGACCCCGGTCACGGGCACATCCTAGAGCAGAGGGTGCGGTATACAACAGCCGATGGGTCGGGGCAGCAGGCCCGTGGGAAGAGGAGAGGCCTGGCTGGGTTTCCCTGCCCCCCAGCCTCGGTCTGGGTACGCGCAGGAGGAGGGACCGGGCAACCGTCGGGCTGGGGGGCCGCTGAGCACCTCCGCCCGCCACGAGGATCCCGGGCGGAGCCTCCCGGGCAGGCCGGGGGAGACCCTCTCTGCTTCCTCCTCGCCTCCAGAGTCTGGTTCGTGTTAGTCTCCTCCGGCCGGCTCAAGGCAGTCCCCGGGGACGAGTCACAGAGTGACAATGGTGAGATCGCCGTCACGCCACGTGGGAATTAAACGCTCCCACGTTCGCTTTCAAAACCGACATTGCGCAATATAGAGAGCCGAAGGGGAAGGTTCGTGCTAATGACTTAAGACCGTAAGCTTTCTTTCCTTAGAACGACATCCGATGGCAAATAAAAACACCATGACAAGTCGAGTGAGTAAGAGACCGTGGAAGAAAGGAAAGAACTCCATAGTTTAGTTTCGTCCCTGGCACTTTATTCCCGCTTTGAGACCAAGTCCCACGTGTTCATTCTGCACTGGGTCAAAAATTATGTCGCTGGTCTTGGGAAAAAACAGATATATATGTAATATGTATTTATATTTATGATATATTATATACTTTGAGATATTAGATATTACTCATAAGGTCGTATTGATATATGTGATATAGATACACACATATATTCATCGGGAGCTCGTGTTGATAGTTTTCACTCAAATTTACCATTATGAGATTTCCCAAACATTTACTTTATCATCTCTATTACACTGAAACTGTCGGTTCCAAGAATAATTAACAAAATTACTTATTTGCTCTCTCTAGAATACATGCATACACCTACAGAAGCTTCACATTTGCAATGCCAAGGTTGCTACTAACAATAAAACCACCAAGTAACGTTTAAGATTTCTTTTCACTTCCTTTTGACTTCAATACAGCCTAAGTACTATGTTAATAAGTTATTTGAAATAATTCTTGTCTCCGGGTGACGCTGTCACCTTTGAGGTGCCATTAAGTTCTCTGTTTGTTTCCAATTTTAGGCTTTGCTTTGTCTTCTTTTTCATTTCATTGTACTTCCTGGATGTTAAACATTTATGTATTTCAGAAGTGAATCTACGTAAAAAGGCATACTCAGAGAAAGTTCTCTGCAATTCCTCTTGTCTCCTCCTCAACCCCTCTGTAAGCCTGTCTGCAGGTAACCATTTTGGTTACTCTTCCAGTATTTTGGGGGAAAAAAAGAGCAAATCCATATACATATTCTTATCTCTTCCCTTTCATATACGAAAGATAAAAACACCACTGGGGCGCCGGGGTGGCTCAGCTGGTTAAGCTTCCGACTTCGGCTCAGGTCATGATCTTGTGGTTCCTGAGTTTGAGCTGACAGCTCAGAGCCTGGAGCCTGCTTCAGATTCTGTGTCTCCCTCTCTCTGTCCCTCCCCTGCTCACGCTCTCTCACTCTCTCTCTCTCTCTCAAAAATAAACATTAAAAAAAATTTTTAATAGCATTTACATGCTCTGCAGTTGTTTTTTTTTTAGCAAAATTCTCATTTTTTATACAACTGTATAATACTTCATTAAGAAACTATACCTTTATTTATTCAATGGGTTCTCTACCGTTGGACATTCTAGATCGATCCAGGCCTCACTATTAAAAGTAATGAAAAGCACAGCATAGGGAACATAGTAAGAGCGTAACAATGTACGATGACAGATGGGGACCACACTCACTGCAATGAGCACCGAGTAGCGTGTGGAACTGTCGAATCGCTATGTGGTACACCTGAAATGAACAGAACGCTGTACGTTGACTCTATTTTAATTAAGAATGCCACAACAAATAACCTTGTGCATTCACTGTTTCCTAATTATCCAGGCATGCTTGCAGGGTGAATTCCCAGTTACGGGGTTGTGAGCTCAAGGGGTAAATGTAATTTCGTTAGATATTGCCAAATCCCCCTCCTTGGGACTCGCGCCCTGTCACACTCCCACTGCCGACCTATGAGAATGTTCCTTCCTCCACAGGCCCATCGACAGCGTGTTTTGTCACACTTTGGGACCTGGGCCAACGTGATCTGGGTAAAACGGTAACGGTGTCGTTTTAATTGGCATTTCTATTACCACGAGAGAAAGTAAGCATCTTTTCAAACGTCATTTGCGTTTCTCGGTGAACCCTGCCACTTGCCAATTCTTTCTATGAAGGTTTCAGCCTTTTCCTTCTTAATTGTTAAGATCTCTTTGTTCGCTTGGAGATGAAGCTTTCGTCGCTCATACGTAAGTCAAATATTTTCTCTGGATGTGTCCTTTTAACGTTTGATTATGATTATGTGTCTTTAACGGAAACGAAATTTCTTAATCTTCTATTTGGGGACTCTAAATGTTGAGTCATAGTTTGAAAATCTTTCTCTACTCCCAGGTTAAAAAGAAAGATAGGGGCGCCTCGGTGGCTCAGTGGGTTAAGCGTCCGAATCTTGATTTCCGCTCAGGTCAGGATCTCATGGTTTCGAGACTGAGCCCCGCATTGGGCTCCGCGGTGGTGAGATCCAGCCTACTGGGGATTCTCTCTCTCCCTCTCTCTCTTGCCTCTCCCCCAGCCACATGCACACATTCTCTCTCTCTCTCTCTTTCTCTCCCTGAAAATAAATAAATAAACATTAAAAACAAAACTACAGGGGCGCCTGGGTGGCTCAGTCGGTTAAACGTCTGACTTCGGCTCAGGTCATGATCTCGCGGTCTGTGAGTTCGAGCCCCACGTCGGGCTCTGTGCTGACGGCTCGGAGCCTGGAGCCTGCTTCGGATTCTGTGTCTCCCTCTCTCTCTGCCCCTCCCCTATGCACAGTCTGCCTGTCTGTCTGTCTCTCTCAAAATAAATAAGCATTAAAAATTAAAAAAAAAAAACAAAAACACAAAACTACAAGGAACTTTGGGTTCTGGCCAAGTGGGACTGCCCTCTTCCTCCTAAGCCCTTCCTCTTACAACTAAGAAACCCGGGGACATGACCTAACAAACAAGCATAGGACTCCGAAAGGTGGAAAGAAGAAAACACACTTCCTAGGGATGACAGACTTGACAGCACGAGGGACCTCTCTGGGTGTCTTGGTTGCCTCCCTTATATCCTAGACAGGGCCCTGCAGGCACTTACAACCCAGAACTGCCAGCAGGCGCAGACGGAAAAACAAGCTCCAAAAAAAGCTTCATAACCCTCGCCAAAGGACCAGGAAAAGGACGACAAAACAACAGAAGAGTTTGGGGCATTATCACCACCACTTCAACCAACCGCCAGAAAAACCGCACCCCTCCCCCACCCCACAGATCTTCCACCTCCCGCCGGCGGAAGCAGGTGGTGCTTGGATTCCCCCGCAGGGATACTGACGCACACTACTCTAAGCTCCCCTCATCCCAAGTATTAGCAGGGCCCAACAGGCCCAACAGTGGAGAGCTAAGTATCCGTCCCCACCCGGCATCAACACACCGAACAAGATGGTGCCCGTAGGGTCCGGTCAGTGCCTCACCATCCACTATTCCCCTGCCTCTGGGGTCAGCAGGGCCCAGTAGGAAGCCACATCTCCTCCACCCTGACCCGGTGACAACAAGATGAAACAGGGCTGGGCGCTTGGGTAGCGCAATGGGTTAAGGGTCCGACTTTGGCTCAGATCATGATCTCACAGATTCCTGAGTTCGAGCTCCAAGTCGGGCTGTGTGCTGACAGCTCAGAGCCTAGAGCCTGCTTCGGGTTCTGTGTCTCCCTCTCTCTCTCTGCCCCTACCCTGCTCATGCTCTGTCTCTCTCTGTCTCTCTCTCTCTCTCTCTCTCTCTCAAAAATAAATAAACATTAAACATTTTTTTAAAAAAGAATAAGATCCAGAGCCTACAAATATCCAAAATGTCACTCATCATCATGAGAACCAGGAAAACAACAACATGAATGAGAAAACATAATAACAGAATGAAGATGAATTAGATGATGAAATTATCTGACAAGGATTTTCTTTAAGTTTATTTGTTTTATTTTGAGAGAGACAGAGAGTGCGTGCATGTGAAGAAGGGAGGGGCAGAGAGAGAGAGGGAGAGAGAATCCCAAGCAGGCTCTGCACTGTCAGCATGGAGCCCGATGTGAGGCTCGAACTCACGAACCCACGAGATCAGGACCTGAGCCGAAATCCAGAGTCAGACGTGTAACCGACTGCACCACCCAGGCGCCACAAGATTATCTGACAAGGGTTTTAAAGCAGTCGTCATAAAAATGTTTCCACAGGCAATTACAAATTCTCTCCAAACAAATGAAAAAACACAGAAAATCTCGACAAAGAAATCGAAGTTATATGAGAGAACCGAGTAGAGATTATCAAACTGAAAACTACGACACTCAAAGAGAGATGACAGAAGATAAAAATCTGTGAACGCGAAGACACATCGAGAGACTTTTCCCAATCTGAACATTAAGAGAAAAAAAATGAAGAGACTCTCAAGGACGAATGCGACAAATACAAAAGAACTAACATTTGTATCATAGGATATCGAAACGGAGAGAGAGGAAGAAAGGGACTGAAAAAGTTTTTGAAAAGATGAGGGCTGCAAATTTCCCAAATTTGGTGGATTCAAAAAGATTCAAATAGCTGAGAGGACCCCCAAACAGGATGAATCTAAAGAAATCCATGCCGAGACCCAAAACTGAAAAGTTCTAAAAACTAACGAGACAAACAAAAACAAAAACAAAAACAAACTCAAAAAACCAAAACAACAACAAAACAAACAAACAAACCAAAACCCATGAAAATAGCCAGAGAGAGAGAATGCATTACTTACAGCGGAATACCGATTTGAATCACAGGAGATTTCTCACGCGAAACCAGGGAGGCCAGGGGAAATAGACATCTTTCAAGTACTGGGAAGAAAGACCAGTCAATTGTGGATTCTATATCAAGCGAAAGTATCATTCAGGGATAAAGACATTCTTAGTCAAAGGAAGCTAAGAGAATTTGTTCCTTAGCAAACCTACCCTTCAAGAATGGCTAAAGGAGAGTCTTTAAGTCGAAAAGAAATGGTAACAGGCGGCTTGGAACTTTTGTAAGGAAAGAAGAACACGGGGATGGGTAAAAACAAGAAATTAGAAATAGAAAAGCAAAATAAACCTCGAGGAAGCAGGAGAAGGGATACAATAAAGATAAGAGCAGTAATCAACGAAATTAAAAATAGGACAATACAGAAAACTTGATGACACAAAAGAAGTTGTTTTTAAGAAATCAATAAACTGATAAACCTCTAGCAAGACCAACAAAGATTTTTTTTTTAATGTTTATTTATTTTCAAGAGAGAGAGACAGAGTGCGAGCAGGAGACGGGCAGAGAGAGAGGGAGACACAGAATCCAAAGCAGGCTCCAGGCTCTGAGCTGTCAGCACAGAGTCCAATGCGGGGCTTGAGCCCTTGAACCCTGAGATCATGACCTGAGCCGAAGTGGGACGCTTAACCGACTGAGCCACCCAGGCGCCCTGACAAAGATTAAAAAGGGAGAAGACGTGAATCACCGACATAAGCAACAAAACAAGCTATCACTACAGATCCTGAAGGCATTAAAAGGATAATAAAAGCATACTATGAACAGCTGTATGCTCCTAAATTTGAAAACTTACAAGTGGACCAGCTCCTCCAAATCTGAGAACCACCATATTCAACCCTAAGAAAGAAAGAACGGGCAACCTGAATAGTTCTATAAGCACTGGGGAAAAAAATGAACTTGTGATTTAAAAGCTCCTGAATGGTCGCCCTGGGAATTCTACCAAACGAAGAAACACCGATTTTTCACACTCTCTTCCGGAACACGGCACAGACAGGAGCACTTTCCAACTCGTTGATGGTAATAATACGGCCCAGATGCCAAAAACAAACAAAAATAGTACAAAAGAACAAGAACTACAGAATTAATATCTCTCGTGAACTTTAACACAGCGCCCCTCAATAAAGTCTTAGCAAACCCAACCCAGCAATTTTCAAAAAGAATTATACACCATAACCTTGTGGGATTTACTTCAAGTAAATATAACCGTTAAGTAAGAAATCCTTATTTCCCTTCTCCCCCCCAGCCCCCGGTAACCTCTATTTTCCATTTCGTCTCTATGAATTTTTTTGTGCTATAGTTTTGCGAGATGTTATCAGCGGGGGAAACTAGGCAAAGGTACACGGATCGCTCCGTTTTGTTTTTTACAACTGGGTACGAATCCACAATTATTTCTTTTTTTAAAAAAAAAAGGAAATTTAGGGGCGCCTGGGTGACTCAGTCGATTAAACGTCCATCTTCGGCTCGGGTGATGATCTTGCGATTCGTGGGTTTGAGCCCGCATCGGGCTCCGTGCTGCCAGCTCAGAGCCTGGAGCCTGCTTCGCATTCTGTGTCTCCCTCTCTCTCTGCCCCTCCCCCACTCGTGCTCTGTCTCTCTCTCTCAAAAATAAATAAACATCTAAAAAGTTATTAATTTTTTTAAGTTTATTTCTTTATTTCGAGGGACAGAGTGCATGCACACAAGCGGGGAAGGGGCAGAGGGAGGAGAGGGAATCCCAAGCAGGCTCCATGCTGTCCCCGCAGAGCCCAACTCGGGGCTCAAACCCTAGAACCGTAAGCTCACGACCTGAGCCGAAATCTAGAGTCAGACGCTTAACCGACTGAGCCACCCGGGTGCCCCTTTGATAAAGAAAATTTTAAACACATTTTGCATGATAGCTCAACACATACCTACTTATGTTTATAAAAGCAGACAAGTGTCACGATTTAATTCTCCTGTTACCACGTGCAGCGGATTTTGACCCTGTTGTTCTTTTCTATTTTATTCTGTCCGTTTTAGTTTTAAAAGACTGCTCGTTGCCCCTCGCTGAATCGATCTTAGGAAGTACTCTCTTTCACGGCCTGCTGTTCGAAAATCAATGTTCTCATGTGCGCCGTCGGCCGTGATCCTCAGTGTTCTGGGGTTCACTCTACCCCTGTTCTCCGAGCCCCGATCCTCCTCCTCTCCCACCGCCCCGCACGCGCGCGCGTATAGTCGATCAATAGGAGTTTGCTTTTTTTCCAAAACCTTGACCCTCTCATGCGTTAGTTCCGGTCCTTAATTCCATCGTTTCTGTCCAACGCCCGGGAAACTGCGGCACCGTTTCCTCAGTAACAAACAGAGAATTGCCAAGTAATGGTGGCACGGGGACAATGCAGACCTATGTTTAGCAACCTTCTTCCCCGCCCCTTTCGTTCTCTCTCTGCTCTCCCCCAGGACCCCCGACTGATGCAATTTTCACAAACACTTAGCATTTTAGCGGGGGCTTTTAAAAGAAATCTTCTGGAAGTTCTGTCAACTTAGCGACCCCTTTCACGGAAGGTTGAAGATCCGGGCGCTAGACGTGGCTCTGGGCCACGCCGGCTACGTGACCTTGCCCGTGCTCTGAGTCTCGGCTGTCTTAACCACAAAGGTAACACAAGAAAATGTACCCCGGCCAATCCGTTGAGGTGTCTTGCGGTTCCACAAAGAAAATACAGCTCGCTTCTGTCTGTTTCCAACGCGCCAGCCATATCCTGTTAAATCTCAGTCGGATGGTGCCATTCCCTGCTCGACACCCTCCGTCGGGTTCTCAGAGTAAAAACCCAAGTGGTTCCGGTTACCTAAAATGTCCCACATGATGCAATGTCCTTGCCTCCCCCGTCCCCCCAACACACACACACAAGCAGGTGCAGGATGGGGACACAGGCTTTCCTTGGAGCTTTTTCTCTGTCTGCACCTGTTGGCCGTTCCCCCGAGGGTTCTGCAGCCCCTTGGCCGGGATATACGGGAGGCCATGAGGAGGCTGAGGAAACTCGCTCCCGTGTTGTTCTTCAACCCTGAGCCCCCTGAGCAGTCCCCCTTCCCCTCTCCACATTTCAGAGTCTCCCTATGCTTGTGTGTGTGTTATTTCTGGGGTTTGTTTGAGTTTAAGAGGTAGGACCCGGGAAGAACGGGGCGACTTCGCCGGGGAGACAACCAGAAGCGAATAGTAGATTTGACAGCCTCTGAGGGGCGCCTGGGTGGCTCAGTCAGTTGAGCATCCGACCCTTGGTCTTGGCTCAGGTCCCGATCTCGTGCTTTGTGGGTTCGAGCCCCGCATCAGGCTCTACGCTGACAGCTCAGAGCCTGGAGCCTGCTTGGGATTCTCTGTCTCCCTCTCTCTCTGTCTCTGCCCCTTCCCCGCTCTCTCTCGCTCTCTCTCAAAATAGATAGATACATAAGTAAATGAATAAACTTTTTTTCAAAAAGGAAAAAAAAGAAATAAAAGAAATAAAATCACAGAATGCTGTTCGTGCTGCCTTACCGGGACCCTTTCCGGAGGGTCACAGCGCCGGAGAACCTCCTCCCGTAGGAAGGGCAGAGGAATGCCTGGGTTCCTGCCTTGCAGATGCGATAAAACAGGAAACAACAACAACAACAACAACAGCTAAGATCGTGGAGGTTTTGCCCTGAACAGAGGCATCCGAGCGCGGCAGCGAGTAGGGCTGAAACTCGGTCACGTTCTCTTTTCAAAACTCCACGCCCTGGTGTGAGCAACTCCATGAGGAAGATGTGCCGTCTGTAATTCACTTACCTAGAAGGAACATCATTTTTAAAAATTTTTTTAATGTTCATTTATTTTCGAGAGAGACAGAGCGTGAGCAGGGGAGGAGCAGAGAGAAAGAGAGAGAGAGAGGGAGACAGAGAATCCCAAGCAGGCTCCAGGCTCTGAGCTGGAGCCCGACGTGGGGCTGGAACCCATGAACCGTGAGATCATGGCCTGAGCCGAAGTCGGACGCTCAACCGACTGAGCCCCCCAGGCACCCTGAAGGGGCTTCATTTTGTATTCAGGAGGGTGCTGTACGAACTAGGAGGCACTAGATGTATGTTTAGTTATGTCTTCCCTAGACCGCCTCCTTACTACAGTAATGATCCCACCCTTCCTCTCTGAGCTTGTGGGCTCAGAGTTTGGCATGTCCCCGGGTCTCTGGGAAAGAAGAGGGTACCGTCTAGGCAGCTGCCCGCCTTTGGTTTTCCCATTCTAGAAATCTTTCCACTTTCTATCTTCCAAAAATATCTTAAAATTTCTGCTCCACTGATGGACCAAAGCTTTCATGGTTCAATATCTTTTTTTAAATGTCTATTTGGATGTTTCCCTAGGATTTGGGAAGAAAGGCAAGACAAAGACGAGTGTCGGTGTCTCATCTTGTATTCGAAACCTGACAATGACCTTTGAAAAACTTGTCCCCTGTATCTGCATCCTATCAACCCTGAACTAAATGAATGATGCGATGAAATGAAGCGAAAAACAAATTGACAACTTGACTAAATTCTGAACGACACCGATATCAGCAGTTTGTGAAAGAGGAAAGAATAGACAAGAGACTTTGTCGTTTCATCCTGCACTGCCTGTCAACCAAAATGGAGCAGGAAACCAAATATGTAAACGACAGAAAACAATCTGGGAGATTTTCCTGAATATACTATTACTATAATCTTATAATCTCTCCTGGCCCCTTCTCCCATCCCTCCCCCTATCCTCTCTCTTTCTACACACACACACACACACACACACACACACACGCAGAGGACTATGGAGTTTTAGTTTATAAGAAACTATAGTTTTCTATAGTTTATAGGAAACTATAAGTTTTAGTTTATAGTTTTTGTTTATACGAAATGCTTCAGTTTTCTTTTGTTTTTTTTTAAATATTTTTTAACGTTTATTTATTTTTGAGAGACAGAGCATGAGCAGGGGAAGGGCAGAGAAAGGGGGAGACACAGACTGGGAAGCAGGCTCCAGGCTCTGAGCCGTCAGCACAGAGCCCGACATGGGGCTCGAACTCATGAACCATGAGATCAGGACCTGAGCTGAAGTTGGCTGCTTAACCGACTGAGCCACCCAGGCGCCCCTTCAGTTTTCTGAATATAAACTCATGTAATGGATTAGAAAATATTAAGTTCTTATTTGGGTGGAATTAACCTTTACCCAAAGAGAGGTCTGGCTTGGGTCCATGGCTCTTGAGAGGGAATGTTTAAGTCCTTATGAGTCCTACCTGCTAAGCTTCTTTGCTCTACAAGGGGGAACCTTGGGCCGCGCCGGATCATCTAACAATGTGATTTATGACCGGGGCTTGGGGTCTTGTGGAAACTAGGGTCGGCCACGCAGGCAGCCAGCCGGGTCTATGTGACTGAGCCCCAGTAAGATCTCGGGACACCAAGGCTCAGATGACTTTCCCTGTTGATGATACTCTGTGTATATTGTGACACGGCGCTGCTGGGAGGAGTTAGCTCTGTCTATGACTCCACCGGAGGAAGGCAGTTGAAAGCTTCTCACTCGGAACTCTCCCAGCCCCTGCCCTGTGTGTCTCTTCCCTTGGCTGGTTTTCATGTGTCTCCTTTCTCCATAATAAACCATAACCATAAGTTTAACAGCATTTATGGTCCTTACAGTGAGTTATCCAACTTAACGGTGGTCTTGGGGAGCCCCCGAGCATAATACCAAATATAGTCAAGGGTACAGATTCATAGGAATCTCGTATATTGCTGGTAGAAATGCAGAAATGGTCTAGCCACTTTGGAAGATAATTTGGTAGTTTCTCATGAATGCAAACTCATGGGACGCCTGGGTGGCTCAGTCGGTTACGGGTCCGACTTTGGCTCAGGTCATGATCTCACTGCCCACGGGTTCAAGCCCAGTATTGGGCTCTGCGCTGACAGCTGGGAGCCTGGAGCCTGCTTCGGATTCTGTGTCTCCCTCTCTCTCTTTCTCCCTTCCCTGCTCATGCTCTCTTTCTTTCTCTCAAAAATAAAAAATAAACATTAAATAAATAAATAAATATATATATATATATATATATATATAAACTCATAATAGACTTATCATATGACCCGGGAACCCTGCTCCTAGTGAACTGATAGATAATATTCACACACAAAAAGCCTGTGTGTTAATGTTTAGAGCAACTTTATTCGTAATCACTCCAAACTGGAAACAGCCGTCATGTCTGTCAACAGATGATTATAAAAAACAAACAAACAAACAATGACAAAAAACTATGTTACATCTATACAATGGAATTCTATCTGGCGATAAAAGGAACACACTTGATTCACGCAACAACATGGATGAATCATAAATGCATTTTGATTTTTTGAATGTTTTATTATTTATTTTTGAGAGAAAGAGAGACAGAGCATGAGCAGGGGAGGGGCAGAGAGAGAGGGAGACACAGAATCGGAAGGAGGCTCCAGGCTCCGAGCCGTCAGCACGGAGTCCAACTCGGGGCTCAAACTCATGGACTGCGAGATCATGACCTGAGCCGAAGCCGGCCGCTTAACCGACTGAGCCCCCCAAGGGCCCCTTAGTTAACTCGTTTAAAAAGCAAACCTATTTTGGAGGCGCCTGGGGGTCTGACTCTTGGTTTCTGCTCAGGTCATGATCTCGCAGTTTGTGGGATTGAGCCCCGCGCCGGGCTCTGCGCTGACAGCGTGGAGACTGCTTGCGATTCTCTCCCTCTGTCTCTGCCCCTCCTCTGCTCGCTCACTCTCATTCTCTCTCTCTCTCTCTCAAAATAAATAAATAAATATTTAAAAATAAATAAAATAAACATATTTTGGAATAATTTTAGGTTTATAGAATAGTCACAAAGACAGTACCGAGAGCTCCCGTATACCCGTCAACAGTTTTCCCCATGGTTTACGTCTTTCACTTCTGGGGTACACCTGTCAACCAAGCAACCGACCTTAGTACACTTGCTATTAACTAAACCGCAGGCTTTATTTGCATATCGCCAGTTTTTCCATTAACATCCTCTTTTCTGTTCTGGGCTCCAATCCAGGGCACCATACTACATTTTCTTGTTATGCCTTCCGGCTTCTCCTAGTCCTTAACGGTCTCTCAGTCTTTCCTTGTTCTCCATGACCTTGACACTCTTGAGGAATACTGGCCTCGTTATCTCATAGAATGCCCCTCAATCCGGGTTCGTCTGATGTTTTTCTCAGGATGACACCGGTGTTATGAGCGTTGGGGAAGAAGACCACAGAGATGAAGTGCCTTTCTGTCGCATGGGGTGGCATGTGCTGTCAACATCCCTAATGTCTGATAGCATTAACCTTCATCGTTTGGTCGATGTAGGGTTTGCCATGTCTTGCCACTGTAGAGCTACCCTTTCCTTTTCTCTCCTCTAATCTGGAGATGAGTAACTAAGTCTAGCACAGCTCGGGAGAAGGGGCATTAAGTTCCACTTTCCTGTGGGAGGAAGTATCTATCTATGTTATTTGAAATTCCTTTCTAAGTAAGACTTGTCTCTTCTCCCCATTCATCTATCTATTTATTCATTGGAGCATTTCCGATTAACTTGTGAAAACAGTGTTTTGTCTGGATAATCTAAGGCCAAATACCAAAAGGACTGTAAACACGAATGCTGCATTCTAGTTGATACATTTCACACCGGGAGTTGGCAATTCTCAAACTACCTGTATACTAGTGTCAAACAAATGAGTATCAGGAGATTTGTGGTACCACCCCCCCCCCCCGCAGCGGATGCCTGAAGCTACGGATAGTACCAAACCCTATAGGTACTGTGCTTTCTCCTATCTATGCATAGCTACGATGTTTCATTTTGTAAATCAGGCACAGTAGATTACCAATAATAACCAATAATAAAAATAGAGCCATTATGACAATATACTGTGATAAAAGCTATGTGAATGTGGTCTGTGTCACAATATCTTATTGTACGGTACACACCCTTCTTCTCGTGATGATGGGAGACGATCAAATGCCTATGTGAGGAGATAAAGTGAGGTGAACGACACGGGCCTTGCGATGTGATGGTAGGCTCCTGCTGACCTTATGATGATAATATCAGAAGGAAGATCATCTGCAGGGGCGCCTGGGCGGCTCGGTAGGTCGAGTGTCCGACTTCGGCTCAGGTCATGATCTCACGGTCTATGAGTTCGAGCCCTGCATCGGGCTCTGTGCTGACAGCTCGGAGCCTGGAGCCTGCTTCGGATTCTGGGTCTCCCTCTCTCTCTGCCCCTCCCCCACTCATGCTCTGTCTCTCTGTCTCAAAAATAAATAAACATTAAAAAAAAAAACAGACCACATATTATGACCCAAAGAAAATCTCACTAAATTCAAAAGATTGATATCATCTAGGCTTATTCCTTCACAACACAAAATGAAATTAGACAGTAACAACCAAAGAACAGCCAAAAAGGAGCTATGCACTAAGAAACTATAAATAACTTTTTAAAAAAACTGCCAAATGTCTCAAGTTAAAAAGGAAGTAAGAACTGAAATTATGAAATATTTATGAATCAAGACCAAAGAAATCATCATGTCAAAACCAGTAGGATGCACATCCACACTCCCCCTTTTATTTCCCCCCAGAGAAAAAAAAATCATACTTGTGAATTTGATAAAGGTAATTCCAGCCTCTCGTTAATATTTGAATAAAGATAAAAAGGGTTATTACAAACTAATAAAACCAGATTAAAGAAAATAACCATTGGAAGCATTCTTTTTTTAATGTTTATTTATTTATTTTGTGAGAGAGAGAGAGAGAGAGAGAGAGAGAGAGAGAGAGAGAGAGAGAGAGAATCCTAAGCAGGCTCCGTGCTGTTGGCACAGAACCCAATGCAGGACTCGAACTCATAAACTGCGAGATCATGACCTGAGCCGAAATGAAGAGTCAAGTGCTTAGCCAACGCCCTTGGAACCATTCTTTATATATTCTGGCCACTAATCTTTTTTCTGTTACATATGCTTACAAATATCCTCTCCCATTCCAATCACAAATATTGACTGAAAATTAAGCACAACACCAGCATTATCTAATGAACATAGGAAAATTTCAAGTTGTTCAAAGTGCTACACTCTCCAAAATAAAGACACCACACAAAGGTGATTTAAGGGAAAGTTCTATCAAAACTTCAAGGATAATTACTCAGAGGTTCCAATCTAAATCTAGAAAAGAACTTGGGCACCTGGGTGGCTAAGTCAGTTAAGCGTCTGACTTCAGCTCAGGTCACCATCTCGAGGTTCGTGGTTTTGAGCCTCGTGTCGGGCTCTGTGCTGACAGCTCAGCTTTGGATTCTGTATTGCCCTATCTCTCTGCCCCTCCCGCATGAACACTCTGTCCGTCTCTCAAAAATAACTTAAAAAAACATTTAAAAAGTTTTTTAATAAAAATAAATTAATCTAATGCTTCACAAAAATAGATTAAATGAGAAAAAATTATACCTTAGTATTAAAAGTACCAAAAAGCATATAAAAAAATTTAACATTCATTTCTACTAACCTCTTAGCAAACAAATAATAAAAAGAAACTTCCTGAACTTAAAAAAAAAAGTTTATACAAAAAGCAACAGCAAGCCTCCCATTTATTGGTGAAATAAATGTTATAAGGATTCTTATCAATGTCAGAACTTTTTAAAAAAATATGATCATAGGGGCACCTGGGTGGCTCAGTCGGTTGGGCGTCCAACCTCAGCTCAGGTCATGAGTTCACTGCTCATGGGTTCGAGCCCCTCATCGGGCTCTATGCTGACAGCTCAGAGCCTGGAGCCTGCTTCAGATTCTGTCTCTGTCTCTCCCTTGCTCGTACTCTGTCTCTATCTCTCTCTCTCAAATATAAAATAAAACATTAAAAAAATTTTTTAAATATGATCATAATGACTATTACCACTCCATTTTGCTCTAGAGAATATAGTCAATGCAAAAAAAAAGTGATATGACTGCTTCCCCCAAGGCAGACCTAATAATTTGAGTGTCTTATTCAAGATATACAAGATACAAGATGAATATCCAAAAATTAATAGCTTTTCTATGCCAACTATAATCAGATAGAAACTGTAATGACAAAATATTCCATTTACAATGGAAACAACCTTACTTTAAAACCTAAGGATAATTTTAAGAAGGAATGGATAAGACCTAGATTAAACTAAGTACGCAACTTCATCAAAGAAAACCTGATCAACTGAAAGGATATACTAAATGATGAGATGTTGAGACTCAATAGTGTAAATTATGTGGCTCTCCCCAATGTAATTATGAAATAGTCAGTAGAACTTTTATAATTCTATGTTTTTCATCTCAAATGTAACCTCTCCTCAAAGAGGTCCTCTCTCACCACTCTATGAAAAATTATCTTGTCCTCTTGTTTTGTAATATTCTATCCCCTCAGTTTGTTCTGTTCTTTTTTATAAGAAAACAAAGTATGTTTCTTGGTTTTCTCTTTTACTTGGTGGCTATCTTTATTAGAAGTAAGCTTTGTAGAGGGCACCTGTTGGGATGAGCGCTGGGGGTTGTATGGAAGCTAATTTAACAACAAATTATATTTTTAGAAAAGAAGTCATCTTCATAAGAATACATTATTTCTCTTATTCGCCACTATATCCCCACTGCTAGTGGTGCCTGGCGCCTAGTAATTGCTCAATAAATATTTCTTGGGTGAAGGAATAAACAAACACATGAAGGACACAGCACTATTTTCACGTAATTGTGCTATCTTAACAAATTGTTGACTAAGGAAAAATCTTTAAGGACTGCTTTGAGGCTGTCATAATATATGTTTGTAATTTGCACATCCCTAATGAAAAGCAATTGAAAATATTTAATGTCTTTTGATTGACTTAAGTATTTAACTTTTTTTTATTTTTTAAGTTTATTTATTTCTGAGAGAGAGAGAGCAAGCAAGCAGGGGAGAGAGACAGAGAGTGAGAGACTGGGCCCGGGAGGGGTGGAGCGGGAAGGACAGAGAGAATCCCATTGTCACTCACTGTCAGCGTGGAGCCCGATGCGGGGCTCAAAGCCTCGAATCGTGAGATCATAACCTGAGTCGGAACAAAGAGTTGGACACTTAACTGACTGAGCCCCCAGGCACCCCAAGTATTTAACCTTTCACTCTCCAACATCATAAACATTTTCACTGGTGGTGTCCACTTGGATAACATTGTACTCTACACGGATAAAGCCCATAATTATTTACTTTCAGGCTTTTCCAGGATGAAGAAATCCATAGCTCCATTCATGTTGCCAAATCTATGTAGCAATTTCCTTAATTTAGTGAGTGGAAAATTACTGATTCATAACCCCTTAATTTCTCAAATCCCAGACCTTCCTCTAATCCTATATCGCCTGACTGTCAACTTCCCTATTCCAAACAGCCCATAGACATTCTTCATCATGGTGCTCAAGGCAAGAGGAAAGGAAAACTTCATGCTCTCCTTCGACATCGTGTAAACCCTGATTTTCCCAGTAGGAATGGATGGGAACGCTTGTTTGCTGTCAAGGATTGTTTCTATATTTGTGTGCCCCTAAGGTTTGGCCCCTCCTCTAGGACGTGTCAGTCAAATGACTTTTAAATCTTTAGAAGAGGGTCATTCCTAGGGGCGCCTGGGTGGCTCAGTCGATTAAGCATCTGACTTGGGCTCAGGTCATGATCTCTTGGTCTATGACTTTGAGCCCCACATTGGGCTTTGTGCTGACAACTCAGAGCCTGGAGCCTGCTTCGGAATCTGTGTCTCCCTCTCTCTCTGCCCCTCCTCTACTCGAGCTCTGACTCTCTCTCTCTCTCTCTCTCTCTCTCTCTCTCTCAAAAATAAAAAATAAACATTAAAAAAAAGAGGGTCTTTCCTAGATGTTCCCATGATGAAATGGGAAACCTCTGAATCTCTTACCTAATAGTCTACATAAAAAAAAATTTTTCTTTAAATCATGGTGGAAAAAAAGAGGTAGAGAAAAAGTATATCCCATGAAAGTTAAGTATAGTAGAACCTGTCTTGTAAAAAAAGCGGCCAATGAGAAATGGCTGTGTTGACCATCGCTCGTTCTCCCCAACTCCTGGGCTTAAATACTCTACTATGTGCTTCAGGAGGCCAATACACCAGTACCC
>PITB01026814.1:0-21043 GCA_004024585.1 Paradoxurus hermaphroditus
TAGCAGGCCAAAAACAGCTGTCTCCACATGGGTCTTGTATGCATGTCAGGTTCAGGAAGAAAACGTGGAGGAGGGGGAGGGCTCCCGGGAGAACAGCGGGGTCACAGCTATGCCGCAGGCCCGGCCTGCACGTTTGTGAGGCCCAGGGCGAGAGCACGGAGGGAGGCCGCAAGCCATATGTCTAAATACGAAAAAGTCATAACTCGTCCTAATGATCTGTTGCATGAAATCGGCTTCTCGGCTTCTCTGGATGCACGTGTACCCATAAGGGCCCGAAGGCGGTTTCCTCTTCAGAATTTCCTGAGTCCTTGGAATTTTGCCCCCGGAATGAGATGCAGGATCTCATCCCAGCCCCGACTCCACCCCGTGCCCAGGCGACACCGCAGCACACACGCCCAAGCTCTGCACACAGCCCAAGATAGATAGCCGGCTGGGGGTGTGCGTCCTGACCTTGTTTATCTTTATTTATTTATTTATTTTTAATGTGTATTCATTTTTGAGAGAGAGCGTGAGTGGGGGAGGGGCAGAGAAGGAGAGAGACGGAGGATCCCAAGCGGGCTCTGCGCTGATAGCGCAGCGAGCCCGATGCGGGGCTCGAACTCACGAACCGCGAGAGCATGACCTGAGCTGAAGTCGGACGCTCAACTGACTGAACCCCCCCCACCCCGGCCCGGCCCTGGGCGCCCCTGACCCTGTTCACCTGTAAGGGACTGGCCTGTGGCGGGGGGGAGGCCTGGGGCTGGGCCATTTGGAGCAGCGAATTCTGTAGTTCCCGATGCTGGAGTTTGGCATGGGTACGTGGGTTCCCGGTGGGCACTCCTTCAGGGCCGCGTAGACTGCTCGTTCCAAGGAGAGGGGCGTGGCAAGACACCCGGTCAGGCCAAGGCCCCTCGCCCAGTTCTAGGGCTGGTATGCAGGGAATGTTTCCGGCGGAGAGTGGGGAGAGCTGGGAAACAGGACCGCAAAAACGCATGGGCTTGAAGGGAGGTGGCATTGAACGTCAGGCTGCAGAGGCGGGCCTTGCTCCTATGGGCCACGGGGAGCCTTAGGGGTCCGAGCAGGAGGATGGCAGCCTGGACCCAGGTCCAGAGTGACTGCAGGGATCCGACACCCGGCAGTACTCCCCTCCCTCCCGCCCTTGGGTGCTTGCTCCCTGCACCTGTGACATCCTTCTCCTCCGGCTCCGTGTGCTGTGAGGGCGGGTCCTTTTGGGGACACCTTCCCCTGAACCCCAGACTGAATGGCTCTTACCCTGGACTCCTGGCGCCCCTGGGGTTTCCTTCATCAGAGAGACGGTCCTGCAATGCCTGGTCTCGGCAACTGGGTCTCCTGCCCTTAGCAGAGGGACTTCTGGAAACCAGGCCCCCGGAAGTGTTGGCGGAAGAAAGGAGATTTGTGCAAGAACTGCGAGGGAGGGGGGCGAAGAGAGCGCGTCTCACGACCTCCCTCCTCAGAGACTCGGTTCCCACCCTCCGCTCGCCTTTAGAGCTACATGGAAAACCTGACAGTTTCACGGCCTCGGTCATAGCCAGCCGGGGTCGCGGCCGCGGTCCCTGCTCGGCCGCGTTATTGCGGGCCTCTCCTTATCGGCCCCCTTGGCACCCCGTCTCTTTTCGACCCGGCAGCCCGTGAAGTGTGAGATCGCGCCATCTGCGGTGGTGGCCCATCCCACCCAGGGTGTCAAAGTCCTGGCAAAGGTCGGGAAGGGGCTTAGATGTACCAGGATCCCCTGGAGACCCGAGGAAAATGCAGATTTCTGGTCGAGGAGGTCTGGGGGTGGTGCCCGGGACTCTGCCTTTCCCACAGCCCCCGAAGTGAGGCGATGCCGCCGGGGGGAGGTCCACACCGCGAGTGACCAGTCTGGAGGCCCCTGGGCCTCCCTGTGACCCTTGCCCTCCCTCCAGGGTGACCAGCTGTCTCTATTTGCAGAGGGCCGTCTTGGGGTTAAAACTGGAAGTCCCCTGCCCTGGGCATTCCCCATGTACTGGGAAAACTGGGACTACTGGGCCTCCTGCCTCTGCCTCTGGCCCCTCCCGTCAGCCTCACCTCCTCCCGGGTCCCCTCTCCCGGGCCACCTCTCAGGGAAGCTTCTGTTTCACACCTGCTCCCCTTCCCGCCCCCTGGTCGCTGTCCTCTTCCCCACTGACTTTTTTTTGTTGTTGTTGTCATCGTTTAAATTTATTTATTCTGAGAGAGAGAGAGAGAGAGCACGAGCAGGGGAGAGGGGCAGAGAGAGGGAGAGAGAGAATCTTAAGCAGGCTCCACGTTCAGCGTGGAGCCCGGCGTGGGACTCGATCCCACGACCACGAGATCATGACCTGAGCGGAAATCAAGAGTCAGAGAGCTTGACCGACGGAGCCACCCAGACGCCCCTTCCCTGCTTGGTTTTTATCCTTGGACGTTATCAGCCACTAGCATACTATTGTATGTGTTTATCTTATTTAGCGTCTGTTTCTTTCCGTGAGGAAGCAAACTCCAGACCTGGGGTATTCTTTCTTGTCACCGATGTACCTTCACGTGCCTACAACAGTGCCAGCCGTATCACGGATGTTTAGTAAAAAGAAAAAAATATATATATATGTATATATATATTGATTGATCGATTAAATGAATGCCTGAGTCTCCAAACCAGCGCTTCTCAGCCTCCAGTGTGCACACGAATCCCCCGGGGAGATCGGTCAACTCCAGATGCCGACTTTCTGGGTCTGGGGCGGAGGCCGAGATTCTGAATGTGTGAAGGCTGGGGGAGGGGGGCCGGGTGGTTCTGCTAGTCCACGCGTGGCCGGAGGCTCTAAATACCGGTCCCTTTTCTTCTTCTTCCCCACTTGTCCCCTCCCTTCCCGGGGAAAGAGGGAAGTCTGGATTTGGAGGTCGGGTGGAGGGGGGGGCGCTCGGAAGTGAGAGGAGCAGGTGGGACCGTCCCCGTCCCCGTGATGGTGGGGGGGCATTGGGCCCCGTGGGCCAACCAGCTGGCCCATCTGACTGATGGAGTCGATGACGGAAACGGCCCGGACCGAACTTTGCCTGAGAGAGAGAGAGCTGCTGCTGCGCCCCCGCCCCCCGCCCCGTGTCTCGGCCGTCCCTGCAGCTGGCTTGAATGAGCAGAAGATTCCTCTCCGGAGCTGGGCTCCGTTGGGCTTTGCACCTGCTGGCAGCAGCTGTTGCTGCCGCTCCTGTTAATGGCACAAATGGGAGTCTCTAATGGCTGGGGCCTAAGCCCCGGTTGGCAGCGGGGCCTGGGGTGTGCGGGCTGCGCAGACAGATGGGACTTCTGCCAGCCACCGGCGTCCAGGCCACGCTGTCAGTCAGCCGGCTGGCCGGCCGGTCAGTCTTCACCCTCAGACGCCGTGACGGGAGCCTCGGGGTGGGTGGGTGGGTGGGGGGGGGGTGTAGGCAGGCTCTCAGCTCCCCAGGAGCTGGCGTCTTAGTCGAGGTGGGGAGACCTGGACGTAGAAGAGATCGGGGAGTGAGATAAGACCCCGGGCAAAAGCCTTGGGTTGTGTCTGCGGAACCGACTGGAAGAAGTGTAGGACTTTGGAAGACGTGGAATATTTCTTCTCCCGGAGACTTGGATGAACTGTAACAGACTGTTTAAGAAATGTTTTGTGTGTTTATTTAGTTTTGAGAGAGGGAGAGCGGGAGACAGAGCACAAGCGGGGAAGGGACAGAAAGGGAGACACAGAATCCGAAGCAGGCTCCAGGCTCCGAGCTGTCAGCACACAGCCCGACGCGGGGCTGGAACTCACGAACCGCAAGGTCATGAGCTGAGCTGAAGTCGGACGCTCCACCGATGGAGCCGCCCAGGCGCCCCAACAGACTGTCTTCAATTTAAAATGGGGCTGCTGTCTGTTGGACAGATATTTGTATGGACTCGTTAGAAATTTGTGACCTACCATAGCTTTTTAATTTACGGAAGCAAAATGAAGTCACGGGCGGTACTCCCTGACATCATCTCAGGTCGCTAAGAACGCTAAAGGATTATAGGGGTGGGCGTTTGCTTGTGCTGCTGATTTTTGGACTTTCTTGCTTTTTCAAATATCGATATGCCCCAATACTTACCCCAAGGTTAATAACGGAGATAGCGATGCAGGTACCAGTGAGGGCTACATTCACTGAGAATATTCTCTGTGCCAGAAACATACTGTCCCTGCACACTCATGACACTCCAGAGGGTAGTGGCGGTCATCAACCACACCGCCTACCAGTTTCGTCTACCCTGCGTCTAGTCACTGTGTCCCGATTCCCCTGGGTGTCCCCCGTTCTTGTGCTTCTATAGATGACTATGTTTCCGGCCCCCAGAAGTGGACCCGATGGACGTTTAATTACTGTGTTAAGGCGCTAGGTTTTGAGGCAATTTGTTACGCAGCGATAGATAACTAATACAACCCCAGAGGGAAGTTGCCGGGCCGTAAACTGTGCTTCTACAAGTTTTGATCGTGGGCATAGTTTAAAGAGTCAGTATTTTTTTTTACGTTTAGTTTTTTATGTTGAGAGAGAGAAAAAGAGAGAGTGAGTGCAAGAGTAGGGGAGGGGCAGAGAGAGAGAGGGGGAGAGAGACAATCCCCAGCGTGGACTCGATCCCATGAACCGTGAGATCATCCGAGCCAAAACCAAGAGCTGACTTCGTAGCTGACTGAGCCTCCCAGGGGCCCCAAAAGCCCATATTTAAACAATTTTAAAATATGTTTTATTGACTTTTGAGAGAGAGAGAGAGAGAGTGCACGCAGTGGGGGAGGAGCAGAGAGAGAGGGGGACAGAGGAGCTGAAGCAGGCTCTGTGCTGACAGCAGGGAGCCCCCATGGGGGGCTCGAACTCATGAACGGTGAGATCATGACCCGGGCTGAAGTTGGACGCTCCACCGACTGAGCCACCCAGGCGCCCTGAGAGTCAGAGTTTTTCAATCTCTAATGGAGTTGGTGGTTACTTGTCCGGCCCCTGCTCCCTCTGGGTGATGGAGAGGTGAACGGATTCCCCTTGTCAGAGGCCCTAGAAGGGCGTCAGATTCCGCTGAATGCTACTGGGAGAAGACTGCACCAGCAGCCGGCATTTCCAGAGAAATCCCAAAGGATGTCCCCAGAGTCAAAGCACCCTAGCCGGCGGCTGGGGCCAGAGAGAGCCTGGGGACCCCTGGCAGGAGCTGACCCCCCCACCCCGCCTCTAGAGGGGACTTCTGCTCACCTGACCCGCCTGCACGGTATGCTGGCAGAAGAGCAAATGCATTTAACAAGGCCGCTCAGGAGCTTCAATTTGTAGATTGAAGGGACAGAAATTCATTTTCTCTTATTTTTCCAATCTGCGTCTGCAAAATAGATTTCTGCAGTGTCGTTTCTCGGCTCGCTCCAGTCTTTGTTAAGGAAATGAACTGTTGGAGCCGGACGCCTGTTTCGTTCAGAGCACTCCAGCGATCCCCAGATACGGAGGCCACTCTGACATTCGGGACCACTGGAAGTTGAATTGCGTTGGCCAACGGTTTTTTTCCTTTCCCTTTTTAAGTTATTTTCTTAGGGCATTTTCTTTTTTTCCATTGAAGAATAATTGACATACAATATCGTGTTAGTTTCAGGTGTACAAGATAGTGTATATGATACCTATACACGTTTCAAAATGGTCACTGGCTAAGTCTAGTGACTAGCGCCATGCAAACTTGTCACGGTATTATTAACTATGTTCCTTCTGCTGTGTATTACATCTCGTGTGTTATTTGTTTTATAACGGAGAGTTTGTACTTCCTAATCCCCGTTCCTCTTTTATTCATCTCCTTCCCTTCCCCTCCAGCAGCCACGAGTTGGGTCTCTGTATCGATGAACCTGTTTCTTTTGGTTTTGTTTGTTCGTTTGTTAGGTTTTTTGTTTTTAGATTCCACATATAAGTGCACTCGTACGGTATTTGTCTTTCTCTGTCTGACTTGTTTCACTTCAAAAAATACCCTCTAGGTCCACCCATATTGCTGGAAACGGCCAGATTTTGTTCTTTTTTATGGCGAGTAATATTCCAGTGGGCCTGCTTCTTTGAGAAAATGCGCATTCAGGTCCTCTGCCCATTTGTTAATCCAGTTGTTTGTTTTATCGATATTGAGTTGTAGGAGTTCTTTACAGATCTTGGATGTTAACCCCTTTTTGAATGTATCATTTGCAAGTATCTTTCCCTGTTACTTAGGTTGCCTTTTGTATTGTTGGTGGTTTCCTTTCCTGAGCAGAAGCTCTTTTAATGTCGTCCCATGGGTATATTTTTGCTTCCGTTGTCCTCGCCTGAGCAGACGGATCTAAGACAATATCCCTAAGACCAATGTCAAAGAGCTTTCCTGCCCACGTTTCCTTCTAAGAGCCTTACAGTTTCAGCTCTTCTGTTTAAGTCTTTATTCCATTTTGAGTTTCTTGTCATATGTGCTGTGAGCGAGTGGTCCAGTTTCGAGTAGCTGTCCAGTTCCCCCCACACCATTTATGGAAGAGCCTGTCTTTTCCCTGTCGTATCTTCTTTTTTAAGATTTTTCAAAATTTTTATGTATGTACGTATTTATTTTTTTTAGAGAGAGAGTGCGAGTCGGGGAGAAGGGCAGAGGGAGAGGGAGAGAATCACAAGCAGGATCCATGCTGAGCGTGGAGCCCGACATGGGGCTTGATCTCAAGACCACGAGATCATGACCTGAGTCACAATCGAGAGTCAGATGCTTAACCGACTGAGCCATCCAGGCAGCCCGTCCCCTGTTGTATATTCTTGCCTCCTTTGCTGTAGATTAATTGGCCATATAAGTGTGGGTTTATTTCTGTTCCACTGATCTACACGTCTGGTTTTGTGCAGTGCCATACTGTTTTGATTCCCACAACTTTGTAGTCTAGTTCGAAATCTGGGAATGGGATACTTCTGGCTTTGGTTCTTGGGGGTCTTTTGGGGCCCCATGCAGATTTCAGGATAAGAATTATTTTCTAGTTCTGTGAAAAATGCTATTGGAATTTTCATAGGGATCGTATTGAATCCGTAGATTGTTTTAGGGACACGGACATTTTAACGATATTAATTTTTCCAACCCATGAGCATAGAATATCTTTATGTTTGTGTCCTCTTCAGTTTCTTTCATCATTTTCTTATAGTTTTGAGGGTACAGCTCTTTTACCTCCTTGGTTAAATTTATTCCTAGATACTCTATTCTTTTGGATGCAACTGTAAATGGGATTACTGATTTGAAATTTATTTATTTTTTAAATATTTACTCGTTTCTTTATTTTGAGAAAGAGAAAGAGAGAGAGACTTTTAAGGGGGTTCCATCCTCAGTGTGGAGTCCGAAGTGGGACTTGATCCCATGACCCTGGGATCATGACCTGAGCTGAAACCAAGGGTCAGACGTCCAACCAACTGAGTCACCCAGGCGCCCCTGGGGTTGCTTCCTTAATTGCTCTTTCTGCTACTTTGTTATGAATGTGTAGAAACACAGCATATTTCTCCGTATGTTGATTTTGTATCCTGAAACTTTCTGGATTAGTTTATTAATTTGAATAGTTTCTGGGTGGAAGTATTATGGTTTTCTATATATGGTCTCATGTCGTCTGGAATAGTGACAGTTTTACTTCTTCCTTTTCCAATTTGGATGACTTTTATTTCTTTTTCTTGCCTAATTGCTGTGGCTAGGACTTCCAGTACTGTGTTGAATAAAAGTGGTGAGAGTGGACATCCTCGTGTTGTTCCTGACCTTGGGGTAAAAGCACCTTTGACTATGACGCTAGTGGGTCTGTTATATATGGATGGCCTTTATTGTATTAAGGTACATCCCTCCATACCTACCTACTTCGTTGAGAGGTTTTATCATGAATGAATGTTGAATGTTGTCATATCCTTTTTCTGCATTTATGGAGATGACCAGATGATTTTTATCCTTAGTTCCATTAATGTGATGTTGGTCATGTGTGTTTACAGACCTTGAACCATCCTTGCATCCCTAGAATAAATCCCCCTTAATCGTGGTGTATGATCCTTTTCACATATTGATGAATTTGGTTAGCTAATATTTCGTTAAGGATTTTTGCATCTATGTTCATTAGGGATATTGCTGGTAATTTTTTTTTGGTAGTATCTTTGGTTTAGGGGTTTAGGTACCAGGGTAATGCTGGCCTCGTAGAATGAGCTTAAAAGCATTCCTTCCTCTTAGGTTTTTTTGGGAATAGTTTGAGAAGGATGGGTATTAACTCTTCTTTGAATACTTGGTAGAATTCACCTGGGAAGCCATCTGGTCCTGGACTTTTTTTTTGCTGGGAGTGTTTTAATTATGGATTCGATTTCATTATTAGTAATTAGTCTGTTCAGAGTTTCTGTTTCTTCCTGATTCAGTCTTGGAAGATTGTATGTTTCTAAGAATGTATCCATTTCTTCTAGGTTGTCCAATTGGTTGGCATATAAAAAATTCAGAAGTTCAGGAGGACTGGAGGAGGAGAGGGTTCAGGAAGAGATGGCTAGAATGGGGCCTAGGCAGGCAGGTAGGGGTCGGGGCTGCAGGCCTTAGGAGCCACCCAGTAGAGTTTGGACTTTATCCTAGTACGATGGGGAGCCACAGAATGTTGGCATGGGGGCCATATTCAAATTGAGACACGTCACTTTTACCCCAGTTAGGAATAGATCCGGGATGGCACGGCTGTATGTTGGGTCCCCGGCTGGGTGAGTGGGGAGCAGGCTGGATTTCAGCCCCTTTCCCCGCTTTGGACAGGTGCCCCTTGTTGCAGGTTAGTGTCAAAAAAAAGACCACCGGGTGCCAAACAGAGGCGAGGCAAGATTTATTTATGACCGGGCCAAGCCTGAACTCCTGATCTTAAGGAGCAATTGCAGAGAAAGGCCCCGAACAAAGGCAGTAGTGGGCCTCTATAGATGACAGCAAGTTAGAGTGTGTCACCATTTAGTTAACCAATTACAATTTATGCACGGATGCTAATTTTGGCGCGAACGTATCACTGCGCAGTTCTTTGTTCTAAGATGACCGATCATAGTGAGACACCTACCATATGGCGAGACAGTGAGTTTGGGCTTAGGCAGATCCTGGGAGAAGGGGTGGGGAAACGTTCTGCAACCTAACTCGTCCGTCCAGCAAACGGGCGGAGTTACAGAAGTAAACGAAACAAGTTACTGAGATACCGCGAGACCTCATAATGGGATATTGCAAGAGCTTATATCGCGAGACTTTATAACACCCGGGTGTAGTGAAGAGCCTACACGACCCTACGCGATGTTCCTGCCTCTATCAGAAGCCTTTACTGAGGCTTCACCTCAAAGCAAGACTGATTTTCCAATCAGGTGGATTCTGGGGCCTGCGGTGATGGCCCTGACTTTCCTCCACCTTCGCCTCGCCACGCCCTTAGGAAGCCGAGATGTTATCTCCACGTTATAAAGGAACCAACACAGAAAGTTCATTATAGGTTCAAACCCACAGCCAAACGAGGACTCCAGCCGAGGTCCTCCGAACCTACAGTTTCTGCTCTCCCTCCCTTCCCCTCGTGCCCTCTGCCCGTCCTGCCATCCATGTGTCCCAAGTATACTTCAGCACGTCATCAAGAATTTAACACAAAGGGCTCGAAAAATTCCATTTCCCGATGTATATCCCCGAGCCCTGCGAAGCAGGGACTCCCCCAGATGCCGGGGCAGCCGTGTTCGTATAAGCATCATTCACAACAACCAAGAGGCAGAACCAGTCCAGGGGTTCATCATCACATGGCCGGGTGGACCCCATGTGGGATGTACCCACAAGGGGAAGTTATTCATCCCTTAGAAGGAAGGAAATTCGGACACGGGCTCCCACATGGATGAGCCCTGAAAACGTGATGCTGGGCGCAACAAAGTGGCAGGCAATAGAAGAACAAATACTTTATGATTCCACTTGCCTGAAGTAGCGAGAGTAGTCAAACCCACAGATATGGAAAGCGGGGTGGTAGTGACCAGGGGCTGGGGGAAGGGGAATGGGGAGTCATTGCTTACCGGGTACAGAGTTCCAATATGGGATGAGAAGGAAACTTCTGGAAATAGATAGTGGGGATGGTTGCACAGCAGTGTACTTAATGCCAACTGACTGCACACCTGAAGGTGGTTAAAATAGTACCTTTTCTGTTTATGTATATGTACCATAAAAATACAGATTGATTGATTGGAGAGCACAAGCAGGGGAGAGGGGCAGAGGGAGAGAGAGAATCTCAAGCAGGCTCCACGCTGGGCGTAGAGCCTGACGTGGGGCTCGATCCCACCACCCTGGGATCATGACCTGAGTTGAAATCAAGAGTTCGATGCTCAACCTTGGGAGCCATTCAGTTTAAAAGTTTTTAAAGTAAGAAACGCGTCTGGGTTCACACTGCCTTCTAGCCTGCTGTTCAGGCGGGGGGGGGGGGGGGGGGGGGGGGGGGGGGGGGGGGGGGGGGGGGGGGGGGGGGGGGGGGGCGAGGGGAGGTTTCTAACCAGGGGCGTGGCCTCCTACAGGGCAAGACCAACTCGCGTTGTCTTCTCTGTGTGCGTCTTGTGGCTTGCAGTCATCTCCCCGCCTCTGCATCCTGCCCTGTGCGGGAGCGGGAGCGGTCCCCTAGCAGCCTCTTCCCCGCGGCCCTGCGGACGTGGCTGGGGTGACCGCCTTCATCATCGGAGCGTAAATAACGCCCCTTCCGGTAACGGCCGAGAGCAGGGGCGAGCCCCCTCATCTCCAGACTCCCCTGACTCTCCCTCTCCGGCAACCCTTCTCCCGAACGTCCAGGAATCCCCTGACTTTCCAGGAGGCCAGTCCCGCCTGTTCCCAGAGCTGGAGCGGAGCGGCGGGCAGCCTCCCGAGGCCAGAAGAGGCTTCGCCCGTCTAGAAGCCGCGGTGCCGCTGGGATCCCCTCCAGGTTCGGGACAGCTGAAGTCTGCGTGGGGGCCCAGAAAAGATGTCCCCGGGTCTGCGGCAGCCGGTACAGGAGAGTGGCGCCTCCAGCCGGGTCTGAAATGGGCTCCCTGGGGGGCTGCCTCCCACACTGCCACACATTCCAGATCAGGGCTGGGAGCTTCTCAGAGCGGGAGCACAAGCGATCTCGTGCTCCCACTCTTGACAGCCCCACCCGGCAAGGGAAGCTTTAGGCATGCATCAGCGACGCAGATGTGGGCCCAGGTTCAGTGGAGTTAGCCCGAGGAAGGGGGGAAAAAAGAAATCGGGCCTCACAACCGCGCAGTCCGGGGGTGGGCTTCTGCGTGGTGGAGCCGGGGGCCGTTTGGAGGCGCCACAACGGTCTCTCTCTAGCTCTTCTTGGCTCTAGTGGTCTCCGCCTGGCTCTGTTCCTCACCTGGGCCCTTGGCGTGGAGCGGACAAAATGTCCCGGCACAGCCCCGGATGGCGCGGAGGAGCTCAGGAAAGTCTCGCCTCATCTGTCCACCCTCCCCACCGCCGTGCCTCCCCACCTCCACGCCCTCTTGCGTTAGGGGCTTCCAGAAGAGTCCGGCAGCGTGGAAGGATGTGGGGCCCGGAGCTGGCACGCCTCGGGCAAATGAATGAGGGGAGCGAATGAATGAAGAGGCGCGTGGGTGGACTGACAGACTGCGCTCAACTTCAGAAGGAGTTGAAAAAAAAAGTGAGAGGCTCTGTTCCCGACGTGGATTGGCAAAAGGCGTCTCCGGCCGCCTCAGGCCTGGGCGCCATCATATCCCAAATCCGTTTTCAGACTTCGAACAAAACTGCGGCTCTGTCCCGCTCCCGTTCTCTCTGCCTCCCCTCTGCGAAGAACGCGTCTGCGGGGACAGATGGCCCCGTGTCAGCGTCCCTGTGTGATATCGATGTGAACAGCGAGGGAAGGCGTTGTGGCTCTTGGCCGTAAAAATAGACGTGCATTAGGAATGCATGAAGTCAGACCCCTCCTCTGGCCACGCCGGGCAGGCTGTTCTAAACCCGGCGCTCATGGGTTTGGTATCCAGCCGGCGAGGCAGAACAGTGGTCTGGAACTTGACATTTAAAGGGTTTGGAAGAAATAGAAAGAGAGGCATGGGGGTTTCTTTTTTTAAAGTCAGTCTGGCTATTTCTGAATGGGACGTGCCAAGGAAACGGGAGATCGAATTCACAGCATTTCAGAACCAGAGCCGCCGGAGGGGGGGGGGCGGGGCTTGCACGAGCCGTTCCGTCTAGGTTCTCTCCCGAAGCAGGGATTCCTTCCGTGGCGCCTCTGCCGATCGTCTGGTTTCTGCTTGGACACCTTGGGTGAGGGACGCGCTCCACCTCAGGGGGCGGCGTATCGTGGTCGGGCGTTGTTGGACGCGTCTAACTTGCCCCCGCAGAAATCCTTTTAGGAAAACAGCGAGTGGATATCTGTCTCTCGGAAGCGCCTCCGCAGCGACCCTGGGGTTCGGGCCCAGTTTATGGCATCGAAATGTATAGCCGCCGGTCTTCCTCGGGCCCCGCTCACTGCTCAGCCCTCGAGGAGCCTCGGAGGCTGAAAACGAAGACTCGGTTTCCAAGAGCCAGCTAGCACGCAATCTGGGAGATAATGACCATGTGCGGAATAACGAGCTAGGGCGCCGCGGCAGGATATTATTAAATTTGACATTGTGTGATGCCGCCTGTTTCCTTCCCGGTTTGGCTGAGTGGCAATTTTCGCCACCCCCATGTCGATTAATGACACCTACGTTTTAGCAGTCTCTCGGCTGGGGGAGCTTGGAACGACCTTGACATACTCTTCTCGTCTCCCCTGCCCCGTCTGGTCTCTCTCGTGGGGTCCGGCAGGGGGAGGGTCTCGCAAACCCCTCCTGCCTCCCGTCTCTGCTTCCACAGTCGGCCCGGTCTCTCCCACTTGAGGCTCGAGACTCCCTCGTGGTCCGGCCCTGTGTCATCCTTCTCAGACTCTCTGCCTTCTTCTTACCCTTCCTCTACGTGGCGGCCTCCACACCTCCGTCCCCCTCAGATACCTTTTGCTCGCTCCTTTGATGCACCCGTTCTCCCCTGCGTCTCTTTTGGTCTGAACCCCACTGCTTCTTCCCGGCCTGGAGGAAACGTACCTGCGTCCCGGTAAAAACAAATTACGTATTGCCCGACGGTTGCAGTCCAGGCTCTAGCAAAACCGCCAGCGGTTGAACCCTCGCTTGCCTTTTAAGGCCCACGGACCCATATGATGGGATAAAATAGAAGGGGCTTGGTGGCGTACGACCAGGGTTCAAATCGCGACTCTTGCCACTTGCTAGCTTTGCTCTCAGGGAAATTAAAGATCCTCACTGGCCCTCGGTTTCCATGTCTGTATCGCGGAGGGATCCCGCCTTCCATCCTGGATTGCCGATTAATGCGGATCATGAATGTGGCAAGTCTTTTTCAAATATGCGATGGCTCACCGGTATCGGTTTCTACTGTGGCTGCGTCTCCTTTTAAAAGAGGACGTGGCTGGGCTCGCGCTCTTTGTATCCTTGGCATTTATAGCAGCAGCAGCTTAAATCACCTGCTGCTCATCCAGCTTTGTGTGATGAGCTTAGGGGGTTAAAAGTGAAGGCATGGTTTCCAGCCAGCGGCTCACGCGCTCTGGGTAGGGCTAATGAACACATGCGGAGTACTGAAACTGTGAGATTGGACAGGGTATTATTAAATTTGACTTCGCGTGAGCCCGCCTGAGAGCAGGGTGGAGGCTCTGAGAGGGGGGCTGGAAGAGCTGGGGTGATATGGGAAGGCTTCCCGGAAGAGGCAGCCTGGAGCCTGAGCTTAAAGGCTGGGTGACCCCTGGGAAGGGGAAGAGGAAGTAGGGGGGTAACCCAGGCAGGGAGATTTCTCTGCCGAATGTCGGCCGTCCCCCGTCCAGGCTCAGATGACAGAGGGACTCCCCTTTAGTCAGGAGCTGTGCTGGACGAGAGAGGCCAGAGGGTGGCTCAGAGAGAGTTCTCCTCTCCTGTGCGGATGAGAAAAACTGCAGCTCCGGTTGCTAACTGGTTAGGAGGGGAGGGGCAGGGTGCTTCCGGGCGCTAAGGGCATTGGATATACTGCGAAGAGTTACATTTTGGATGTAGTGTTGTCTGGTGTGACTTCCTCTAGCTTCCCGGAGAGCCACACACATGGTGGAGGGATTCATGGGCGCTGCCTCCCGCTGGGTGTACGCCAGCCCTAAATAGGCGGGGTGGGGGGGATCCAAGAGCGTCAGGGTGGTAGTGGTCCCGCAGAGCACGGCCAGCCGTGCCGCACTCACATGTCAATTACATGTAGCAGCTGTAATACGGAACATGTAGATTACATATTTAGTTCAGAGAGGCTTTGGAGAGGGGCTAATGGAGTTGAGGCAGGGGCTGACCCGCCCCCCCCAAGATATGTCTCTTGGAGAGACCTCTCTAGCTGGAAGAAATCTCTGGGTCTAGCCGTTATCAGCTCCATCCATTGTACTGGGTGAGTAATTCATCTGCCTGTGGTTATTGCCCAGGTGTCATTTACCCGGTTCTTGGTGGAGTTAAAGAGAAGCCACCGGAAGCCGTTTCAGAAAGCGCCTTCTTGTCCATCCCATCTTTGTAGCCCCGCCTCTCAAGTAACCTTGGCCCACCGCCTGTTTAGGGGCTGGGGTCCCGGAGGCTGCTAAGCTCGGGACGAGAGCAGGCGAGAGCCAAGGCCCCGCTGATGCTCGCAGCCTCTTTTGTTCTCGTATTTGCCCAGCCTTGAGCAAACAAGTCACGGCAAACGACATGGCATTTGGATATTGGAAATGCAAAGAGACAGTGTCTCGGAGAACAATAAAGGAGTTAGGGTGGAGGGTACGGGTGCGCGCGGGAGATTCCATTGTGTCACCCCCTTCAAAGGCGAGGTGGCTTCCCAACCTGTCCACTCTACAACGTTCGCCTTATTCATGCCGACTCAGAATTCTCTAGGCAGGACGTACGCGCCCATTTTAGCTCAACCCAATGAATGATACAAGAAGACCCCGGGCCTCAGCAGCTCCGGTCTCGCTGGGGAGGAGAGGCAGGTAAGAACAAAGCAGCTGGGGAACCGTAAGGGGCTAAACCCAAAGCCTCTGCCTTCCCCTTGGCGATCAGCTGCTTCCTTCCCTCCCTCTGCACTTGGCTAGCACAGAACTAGGTTTGTCCCTTCGCCTAGTAAATTATACATTCGTCTCTCTCCTTAGACCAGGGGTCGGCGCGCTGTAGCCCGGGTGGTTTTTGGAAGTAAAGTTTCTTAGCACATGGCCGCACCCCTCCGTTTGTACGCTGTCTCTGGCCCCTTTTGTGCAAGAAGGGCGGAGTCCGGTTCCCGCCACAGAAATGGTCTACAAAGCCGAAAATATTCACCCTCCCGCCCTTTGCGGGAAAAGGTTGCCGACTTGTGATTCGACCAGAGGCGGGTGGAGGGCAGGGACTGGGTCTCGCCCCCCATCTCAACCCTCAGGCACCGCGCTCTGCGCCTTTATGCTTAATTAGAAGAAGAAGTGTCCAAACAGAAGAGAGTCAAGAGCATTCGGGGGAACGGTTCAATTACTTAAGAGCTGGGGCCGCTTTCGAGGACCTTAAAAGCCTTCATTTACATAGGCAGAGTTGATAAGCTAATTGCACAACAATCTTGTCCTAAATTAAAGCGGCCCCTTAGGTCTCGTTAGAGAGCACCTTGTTAACCCAGTTCACGGAAACCTGCTGTTTCCCGACAATAATACAAGTTCAGTCCTATAGCCCAGACTCTCTCCCGCCACCCCAGTCTCTCTCTAGTCTGAATTAGACGTCGGGTCGACATTTCCTCTGGAGTGGAAATGACTGTGAGCATAATCTCGTGTAGCGTCTCTCCATCGGTAGCGGCTGGTGAGCCAGACGCCGTTCTGTGCAGCGTGCCGTGTAGACCTGGTACTCGGGGGCCGCGAGCTTCCCCGGGGGTCTGAGAAAGTGATCCCCGTTGGAAACCCGTTGCCTCCCGAATTAACATTCCTTGCAACAGAGCAAAGCCGACAGGAAGGAATGTTTAATTAAGAGTCTACTTGGGGCGCCTGGGTGGCTCAGTCAGTTAAGCATCCCACTGCTGATTTTGACCTCGCGGTTCATGGGATCGAACCCTGAGTCGGGCTCCCCGCTGCCAGCCTGCCCGGGGTTCTCTCTCTCCCTCTCTCTGCTCCTCGCCTGCTAGCGTGCGCTCCCTCTCAAAAATAAATAAATGAACACTAAATAAAAGACCCATTCTTAAAAAAAAGTCTACTAAACAAATGACATTATTCCATTTCTGTCTCAATTCCTAGAGTTATTTTTAATTTTTTTTAATGCTTATTTATTTTTGAGAGAGAGAGTGTGCACAAGTGGGGAAGGGGCAGAGAGAGAGGGAGACACGGAATTCGAAGCAGGCTCCAGGCTCTGAGCTGTCAGCACAGAGCCCAACGCGGGGCTCGAACTCATGAACCGCGAGATCATGACCCGAGCTGAAGTTGGCTGTTTAACCAACGGAGTCATCCAGGCGCCCCATTTTTAAATGATACCAAACAGGAATGTGGGTACATTTTCAGCTGTTTGGCATGATGTAAGGGAGGGACCCCAGATTTGAGAATGGCTGCAGACATAGGAGGATGTACATTCTGTGGGGTCCAAAGGTCGTAGAATTTTAGGGGCTCTCTTTAAGAATGCGGGTATACGGCAGTACCTTATTTCTGCAAACGTGACTTTGTGGGGTGGATCAGCACACCAGGCGGACATTTGGTGAGGGTGTTTTCAGAGCCTTGGAATAATCTAGATGGGCGGGAGGGCCTGAAGTTTGCTTCTACGGGCCTGGTGGTGACTGGGTCACTCATTAGTTGCCTTATTGGATCAGTGGAGTCAAGTAAGCCTTGAAAGTGCTGTCAGTGCAGTGTTGCAGAGTCACAATTCCCTGTAACTCTTTAAAGGTTCTGACAAGTCCTGCAGTTCAGAACATTAACTTTCTTTGATCCAGAGATCCTAAAACTTGGTTTTGCCATAGAGGCCCTCTCCGGGCAAATATTTTCAAACAACCGAGAAGCAGGTGGGAATGGCTGACTTTGCCCCCCTCCTTGGCCCTCCCCAGTCCTATTTCCTTTTATGGAAAAGCCAAGTGGGGCCAGGACTCTGACCCCTCTGCTGTCCCAGAGCTGAGCTGGGCCTCTCCCCATCCTGGACTTACAGACCCAGCAGGTCAGACGGGTGCTTTTCCAGCAGGGGCTGGTTGAGAGGTGAGGACCAGGTCAGACCTAGTCATAAGGGGTTTCTCTTGTAATAAAATCCTTCCCTTAAAAAAAAAAAATTTCTGCAGCTCAGACTTTCTTTTGCCCAGAATTTTACGTTTTATTTATTTATTTATTTATTTTTTATTTTTGAGAGACATAGAGACAGAGCGTGAGCAAGGGAAGGGCAGAGAGAGAGGGAGACACAGAATCCGAAGCAGGCTCCAGGCTCTGAGCCCTCAGCACAGAGCCTGAAGCGGGGCTCGAACTCACAGACTGTGAGATCGTGACCTGAGCTGAAGTCGGCCGCCCAACCAACTGAGCCACGCAGGCGCCCCACCAGAATTTTAAAAGAATGGGGCACTTTGACTCAAATGAGGGCAGAGGGGGTTGACCTACGGATTCCTGAGTCCCGCTTTTAGCAGCGTCCTGTTTTTTAATTTGAGTTTGGTGCGAGACTGGGGACATGATTTGCAGGTCCCTGTGCAAAATGAAGGTGCCGCCCCCCGCACTCCCGCTAGCTCAGAAGTTACGTCAAGAGAGGGACAGCGGGGCAATCAACTGTGTGGGGGTCCTTCCGAGCTTGGTGCTCGGTGACTGGGCGGGTCACGTGCCTCTGAGGCCGGTCCTGGTCCCGTGCGTATTTTGTGCTCACTCGTTTCAAAGTTCAAAGTTCTGAGGACGCAGAGGGTCTGTAGGGAGAGCCCTCAGTTCAGGAGAGGACGGTGGTCTTGGCATGATGAGCTCGATCTTTGGGGGGGGATCAGTCACGGGGCTTTCTTAGCGTCGCTCGACTCTCTCCGTGACTCATCAGCAAAGCAGCCGAGGCGGCCCCGAGTCGTTCACGGTATCATTGTAATTAGCCGTTTCTTCCCGGGGTTGAAAACGCACGGCTGTGGCCCGGCTGTTTCCAAAACAGCGCCAGCTACCGCGGGGCCGGGTCGATGGGGTCGGCCTCCGACTCCCTCTTGGCCCGGCTTGTCATACTTACCCGTTCTATCAGGGGACTCCGTCGAATTGTCCCTCCCCTGAGCGGTTGGTAATTGTGAGCACGGCGACGGGGTGAGAAAGTGGGAACACGGGCCGAGCGGCGTTCCGCATTCTGAGTGCCTGCGCCTCCGGCAGCCGCGGGAGCGAGCGGGACAGGTGTGGGGAGACGCGACCGCGGCAGAACGGGGGCGATCCCTCCTCTGCACCTCACGCCTGAGGCTTCCGCAGCGGAGGGGGCAGTCTCGGCAGATAAGGCAAAGCGGGTGCTTTTGATAAGGGGCGTCAGAGTTCCCGGCCCCCACTGTGGATTAAGGAAGGGTGAGATGCATACTCTGAGCCACCCTGAGCGAGACTCCCAGAAGCCCTTTCCCAAGTTCATGCTCACTGGCCTTCTGCCTCCCGTGCTTTCCCCCCGGGGAAGCCTAGTGCACCCACTCCTGCCCCAGACAGGGCTGCAGCGCGGCCCCGAGCTTCTCTCGCAGGACGGGAGGATGTGGTCCGACAGCCAAGGGCAAGGTCTGGAACCCGAGAGTGACCCGGGAAGGCGGTGGTGGTGCCCACGTGCCCTATTTTCTTGCCTTCGGGCCAGCGAGGGTGTCCTTCCCTGACTCTTGAAAACAGCAGTGAGCACGGCAGTATTTTTTTTTTTTTAATGTTTATTTACTTTTGAGAGAGAGAGAGAGAGAGCAGGGCAGAGAGCGAGGAAGACACAGAATCCGAAGCAGGTTTCAGGCTCTGAGCCCGACGGGGGACTCGAACCCATGAACCCGTGAGATCATGACCTGAGCTGAAGACGGACGCTCAACCGACGGAGCTACCCAGGGGCCCCGGCAGTGGTTGTATTGAACAAAATTTCCGCCTTTTACTTTTTACTCTTTGGTTCATAGTCATGAGCCTCCGCATCGCGGTCCCTTGGAACCGAGGGGAGAGCTGGGAGGGAGGCCCCTGCCTGTGCTCCGCGGGGCACCGGGGCACCGGAGGCCCGCGGATTCAGGCCAAATGCATGATCTTGGCTAAGAACCTTTTCCTGAAGTGCGGGGTGTGGGGGGCGGGTTGGGGGAGGAATCGTCTGTGTTTATTCAGATGTTAGGCTGTGTAGATTGGGGCAATATAGTTATCTCTCCTGTTTTTTAAACTTTGTTTACTTCGAGAGGGAGGGAGGGGCAGAGAGAGAGAGAGAGAGAGAGGGAGAGAGGGAATCCCAAGCAGGCGCCACACGGTCAGCGCGGAGCCGGATGCAGGGCTCGAACCCACCAACCGTGAGATCCTGACCTGAGTCGAAATCGAGAGTTGGATGCTTAGCCGACTGAGCCCCCAGGCGCCGCGCCCCTGGTGAGCTCTCCTTAACTGACATCCCCCCAGGGTTAGTGCGTCCTCCTGTTTCCTGTCCTGTTCCCAAAGCCGAGGGTTTTGAGACGCTCTTTGTTGAGACAGTCATTTCATGGAGGGTGTGGGTTAATCATTAGGCTGAGAGCAAGGGTGTCAACACAGGTACAGGTTACATACTCGTTTCTAATTGCAGTAGGGGAGTCCTGGTGAATGGATAACTTTCGGTGGGCGGGGGGCGGGGCGGAGGTGAAGTAGACCGCTGTCGCCTTCTGTTTTGAGGTCAGTTTCCCTTCTCCCTGTTAACCTGTCAGTGGGTCCTCCTCGGAAGACCCAGCCTCCTCTGCCCATTTCCTTGTCGTCATAAGTGGCTGGCTCGCTGTCTGACCTGCGCTACTCGCTGGGGCAAGTCCCTCCCTTTCTCGGGGCTTCCTCGGCACTGTCCGGAAGCGGAGGGCAGTAGGCCATCTCTGTGATGGGGAACTCTGTGTTTAGAGCCTTCTGGCCGCTGCGGGCAAGTGCGTCTGCGCAGAAAGCCTTGAAGTGGCCATGGGGGGTGTCCGTCTCGCAGCTCTTATGGGCCAGGCTCGTAGAAAGCCTTTTTCTCCTTTGGGGCTAAACCTCCACATGCTGACCCCAGTCTCACGGGGGGTTTCCTAGGCCAGGCTGGTGGACTTCCTCGCTGGGGACAGAGGCGTCTCCCACAGTCTCCTACCGGCCACGACAGCTCGTTCTACGGTCTGTCCTGTCCGTGTCACAGAGCCGATGTCGAGTCCCTACTGTTTACTGAGGGCTGCCCACGGGGGAAGGGCGGCACCGAGGGGCCAAGACACGGTAGCCCGTTTCCTCCTTATGACAATGCCTTGTGTTATCACGTCCAGTTGACAGGGAGGGATGTCGAAGCTCAGAGAAGTCCCGGGACTTGTCCGTGGGCCCACGCCCAGCAGGTGGCCGAGCTGGGATTCTATCCCGCGTGCTTGGCTCTAGGCCACGCCCTCGACCGCTTCTCATACGTCTTCCCATTCCGGGCCTGTTTCAAGATCCATCGAGATGGGGACCGCCCCTTCTCTGAGCCACAGGCTTCTTGGTTTTCTTCTTATCCCTGTGAGACCAGACGCCAAAAGTCAGAGAGGTCTAACATGCTTGACGCGCTCCCTGCTCTTCGGGATGGAGTGCCAAGCAACACTCTGGGCTGTGACTGCTTGCTCAGGGCCTCAGGTGCAGCTAGGAATCGGTCTTCCCAGCGGGCCGGCGCTCCGCATGGGTGTGCCCCCTCCTTGTTTGGGGGTGCACGGCCGCGTTACCCGCTTCCTGTTCCTGGCCCCTACCTGCGCAGCCGGGGGCCCAGGCCAGGCTGGGGAAGGGGAGGGGGGCGGGGCGAGGGAGGAGATCTGACTTTTTCTGCGGCTTTTGTCGAGGAGAAATGGTACACCAGTGGCGAAATTTGATCAACAGCCCCACTTACCTCCTTTGGGGCCCCGAGGGGCAAGTAGTTTTCACCTCGTTCTTTTCCAGAAATACCAAGAGGGAAGCAGGCATGGTTTTCAGACTTTTCAAGGAATTTGCAAACATCGCACGGTCCCTTTCCTCTCCCTCTTGGGCCGGAACGACGGTTGACAGACTTGGCCGTGGTCCACGCCCCTGCC